>BLKR01000590.1:0-200000 GCA_011170035.1 Teleogryllus occipitalis | reverse complement strand
CTTGTGATTTTGGTATTTGGCTGCATTTAAAATTCCCGCTAATAATCATAATCATTTTTAAAATTTCTCGTTATACGAACGACCATTAAAAAACTTCTCTACTAAACGCTGTACAGTACACTCATTGTCAACAGATAAACTTTCTAAAGTTTGGTTGTTTTTTTTTTTCAAAATATCGTAAGAAATTGACAATTATTAACTTTGACACTATCACATTTATTTATTTATTTTACGTCAAAAAACAGTTAAAACTGCGTATGACGTGCTATGGGGAGAAGTGAATTCTGTGCACAATTTCAAAATTCTGTGATCCTTACACTAAGCCATATACTACTTGAATTTTGAATGAAAACAAATCGCTCCCATGTAATAAAATATATTTTCAGGGATAAATAAGCAATAAATTTTGGGCTCTTATCCATGATGTCCTTCGTCAAGGAATTTCAAGGTACTTCCTGCCGCGACAACATGGAAACGATAATTTGAATAACTGTTTTTCCTACTGAATTCTAGAAGACGTGCACAGATAATGAAGTTACATTTATGTCCAGAAGCAAAACAAGGGGCCATCTCAGCATTTGCTCAATGGATCAGGGAAACTGGGCGAAAAACCTGCTCGAGATGGGGGGTCATTGACCGGAGGCTGCAGTACAATACTTGTTATAGGTTGTTTACATTTATACAGTCCAAATGGTAAATAATGAATTAAATATCACTGTTAAAATTAATGTTACTTTCCTTGTGATGCTCAGTATAGTCTCTAATTGTATAGAAACTTTTCTATCGAATTTAATCGTTTAATGCGTCATCTGGCAAAGTGTTGTAAAATAATGTACATGTATTGTATGTGAATTGTTTATAATGAGCTGTTGATACTGTCACCTGATGAATATGATTTCTACGTCGAGTGTTATAGTAATAGACATCGTCATTTTCTGAAAATATATTCCCGCCCTTAAGCAAGTCAGTTTTGACAAAAACCACTGATTCGCAAACCAACAGACAAGGTAATGGTAAAATTCCTAGATTAATGAAGAGAGGCTTACAAGAAGCACGTGAGTGGGATTTGGATATTATTCGTACAATTCGTTTTTGTAATCTAAAAGTCTGGGAGCTATTAGATATGTATTTCCCCAGAATATTATACCATATCTCAGGCGGGAATGAACATTCGCGAAATATACACAACGAGCAGTATGAAGGCTGACGGAATTTGCAAGAATTCTGCACGCGTAGCTTAATGAACTTAATTTTGTGTTCAATTCATTTAAACGGACGTTCCATTTAAGTTTTGACCGAATTGAGAGATTGTTTCCTTCACATCAATGGTACACCGTTCATTTTCAATAGAGCACAGAATTGTTTATTTGAAATGGAAAACTGCATTAAAACCGTGTTGTTTTCGTTTACTATTAATTTGTTATTTCGGAACCAATTTGAAACACCTGATATTGTACTATTTACGGTTTCTTTATCGCAAAAGATGTTCGTATCATCCGCAAAGAGAACCGTTCTTCGTTTCGAATCGTCGAGGGCATATCGTTTACGTAAAGTAGGTACATAATAGGGCCTAAAATCGATCCTTGAAGAATTCCACGTGTAATGGGCAGAGTCGGAAAGGTGCCTTCTTAATATTCCATCATTCCAGTAAGGTATTTCCACTCTCTGAGATCGTTGTTTAAGGTACGAATATAACCAATCTAGAGCGATACCACGGATTCCATTTGAAGGTAATTTTAAAAGTAAAATGTCATGATCAATGACGTCAAAATCTTTTGAGAGATCTAAAAATAATCCAATAGGTGCCTCGTTTTTGATTCAATGATGAGGCGACATCTTTAAGAAAAGAAAATATGGCTGTTGCCGTTGATTTTGATTTTCTAAATCCATGTTGGCAATCTGAAAGCGCGTCGTGTTTACTGAGAAAGGTTTCCATTCGTACGTAAAAAAGTCTCTCTAATATTTTTTAGAAAACTGATAGAAGAGAAAAAGGCTGATAATTTTGAATTTCATTTTTGTTGCCTTTTTTGATGAGCGGCTTAATTTTAGCTGTTTTGAAAATATCTGGAAACGTTCCGGTGCATAAGGATGCATTAAATATGTGAGTTAACGGGTGTATAATGGCATAAGCACAGGTCTTTAACAAAGAATCCGGGAATTTATCTAAACATAATACTAATTGTAACATTCTTAATATGTTACAATTTTAACACTAAAAACACGCTTAATATAATCTATTATGTATAAATACAATCACTACCAAACGTGTATATCTTGCACAAAAGCGCACAGTTAATTTACTGTGTCTATTTACTACCACTGCCTCCGAACTGCTCCGAGCATGTCAAGAAACCGCTCGAGAAATCCGTAACCTGAGCCCTTGGCTGGCCCGTGTCTTGGGTGTGTCAAGCTGGCACAACCACCATAGCACAATCACATCAAACCAAATGAAATATTTAGTACTCATTTGTTACTAATTTATTACCCAAAAATTAAAATTATTACTCTTCTCAACTACGTTTCTGAAATAAACGTGGTTGTGCTGGCGTGACTGTCAAGCTAGCACAACAAACTTTACAAAATGGGCACAATCGATTCAAACTAACACGAATCTTTAGTACATATTTATTCAAAAATGAAATTTATTGGAAATATAATTACCATCCCATTGATGGAAAAAATCTTGTTAAAAACAACAGTTATGCAAGCAGCACGACATTCGCGTATAAAATTGGAGAGTACAAACGGCCACAAACAACTAAAACCTATTAAATATACATTCAATACTAATTTATTACACCAAATATTAATTTATAAACGTTGCCACGTATTAAATAAATATTGTTAAAAATTAAATCATAGTTGTCCAAACATGCCAGATATTTAAAAATTCGATAATAGAGAGAACCAAGGAGCACAATCAAATAAAATCAAAAACATAATTTAACAGACGTTTGAGACTAATTTATCACTCCAAACAGAAATGTATCACTCTTGCTATTTACGCAATATTTTTTTTAAAACGTCGTAGTTATACAACCACGCACGATATTCGAGCAGTAAAATGGAGATTACCAACGGCCACTAGCAACTAAAACCTATTAAATAATAAAATGCACATTCAGTACTAATTTATTGCACATTAGATACATTTATAAACGTTGAAATGCATTAAATAAATATTGTAAAAACTGGATCATAGTTGTCCGAACATGCCAGATATTCAAATTCGAACGTAGAGAGAACGAACAGAATCAAATAAAACCAAGAACAGAATTTAACAGACGTTTAATACTAATTTATTACTCTGAATAGAAATTTATTACTCTATTTACGAAATAAATAATTTTAAAACGACATAGTTATCCAACACGCAAGACCTGGAGCGGGAGCTCAGTGCATCAACTGATGTCACTGCAGCGCCTCTGACCCGGAGGTCCTAGGTTCGAGTCCTGACGGCGGAAGGATTTTCGACACTAGCGTTTGAGCTAGGTCGAATTCAGTCGCTTTCTGGAGGAGAATTCTAGCGGCCACCTGCTCTGATCGTTATTTTTTCCGTGGTTTCTCCAATCAACACCAAATGAATGCTGGAGCAGTACCCTAACAAACGGGCCACGGACCGCCTGCGATCTTTCCTTTCTCTTCCTTGTCCTATCCTCGCCCCTTACACACACTTTCACTAATATGCACTACACTACCACATATTCAGGGAGACTGGTCGCGAGCTTAGAGCTTGTCCCGGCTGGGGCGGTGCCCCGCTGGTGGGAGAGTCCTGGTTGGAGGAAACCCCACTAGCTGACGGTAGGTCGGCGCCGGATCTCACTATCCAGCGGGCGAGGATCAACGCCATCTCCCGGAAAAAAAACATGCACATTTTCTCCTTTTCGGTTTCTTAAGGGTAGAACCGAAATATGACTTCAAAAATATTAAAGAGTAAAACCTTGTCCAAAATATAAATATTTATCGAAAATTTAGAGTCATTTTCAAGAAAATGGCGATTAAGCATTATTGTAAATGTAATTTGAAGCTTTTTTTTTTTAACACGAATCATGGTTTTCGAAAAACTTAATTTGAAGCGCTTATTATCGCAAATGCAATAATTAAAGACCGGATTCCCGTGTTAGTGCATCTTTTGTTTGCTAACTTGAAATTAGATGAAACCTTGAGAGAAATTTGAATCATGAAACAGATATTATTTCAGTACTTGTTTTATTTTGCACGAAATTGCACGTTCGGGGGTTTCTGCACAACATTGCACGTTTTTGGTAATGCTGCCTGAAAATTGCATATTTTGGGATTTTACTGGACGAATTTGTGACATTAACAGTTTTATTTTATATAATATATTGTGACATACCAATATGGGGACATGTTTTATTACATAATATTTGTCGTAAATGGGCGAAATGGTTAGGGCAAATAATAAGCAATATGGCGCCTTAGTAACGACGTGGTTGTTGTCAGTATAAACCTTCATTCATCTGACCGTAGAGGTGACCGCGTGAGTAGGAGGAGATATAAGAGATTTGTGGATTGGTTGAAGAAGCGTCGACTGATTATTAAAACGGAAGTTTGGGCATATTGTCGAAAGGCGAGGCATTGTGGGTTTTAAAGGGACGATAAAATTGATTCGGTCGCATGTCGTGACGGTGAGCAGTTCGCTCGCGAATAGATTAATTTGTGCATGTTAGGACTTGTAAAAATTTCGGGGGTCTACAGTACATGTTCAGACTTTGAAATATTTTCGTGTGGTTTAGCAAGAATCGGACTATTCGGACTCTGAATATTTTCGTGGCAGAACCAGAAGTGAACTTGTGATACTTTCTAAGATTTGTGGAACGTGTCGAGTTCTGAATATTTTGCTGTGCATCAAAATAAGACTTGGAAATTTTTCGCGAGTGAACTCTAATCATTCTTGAACTTATAAATGTGTGCGGTTCGCGAACGATACCGCACTTTGCATATTTTCTTGCTATAAACGGAAGATAGAACTGAGAAATTTTTGCTGTGTAATCATAAAGGCGCAGGATATTTATACGGAGAGAGCGGGCATCAGACATAATATAGTGGAGCTGGAACAAATATTTGAGTGGTGCGAAGCGGTGAATCGGCGGTGTTCGTTTTTGAAGAAGAGAAGAGGATTCGTGGTAATTGGACTTCGAGACTTCGGAGTCTCAAGAAGAAGGGAAGTCGTTTCTTCGAGGTTACATCAATCAAGAGCACGCGAAGACCAGAATCGCCGTATAAGGTTCGAACCAGGTCATGACTAAAGAAAGTTTCTCATTGTACATTTTTACATTTTAATTTACTGCATTTTGATAGGAAATAAACATTAAGTTTCTCTTTGAAAGAAAGATAAATTATTTTCATTGGCCAATTCAAGCTAATAAGTAGCTAGATCAAATAATCTCTGTTTTCAGATTCCTCGCCATTCTGTATAGATGGCAGATCGGGTAATCGGCTATTAATAGATAATAGCGATTATTTTTGACGTGACCCATCGACCCAGCTGGCGGGATAATATTTAGTTTTTATCAGAGTAATAATAGTTAAAATATTATCGTAACCTTTTTCCTGGCGCCCATGTTATTAGAAATTCGGAAACGGGTTACGACGAATCGCCCAATAATTGTAGCAGTTAGTGGGCATGTTTCAATATATTTTTTATATATCAACTTGTTGAATAAACTTGTTTCAAGTTATCTTCTTTAAAAGTTTCATTTTAGAAAAAAGTTTTTATGACATAGCCCAGCAGTGTAATTGGGAGGTCTGTGAAACCCGAGTGCCGTTTAATATGTATCAATTCTGCATTTTGTTGCCCTGAGAATTGAGCGTCAGTATCTTTCATGACGCCTTTTACCTATTAAAATTTTGGAGTTATTGCAGCAGGGATAAGTCCGCGGCCCTTGGTTGCGATCGCTCAGCAAACGCATGTTCGGATTCTATCTTCCCAATCGGATCATATATCCGTTTTGTCAGTCTTCGCCGAACTTGCCAACACGAGAGCTAATCCCATTTGACCATACGTCCGGGCACGAAGCTTAGCGACAAACTGCAGTGGCGACTCGTGGGCATACAAGTAGGGTGTGCAACGCTTCTCTTCTCTCTCCCTTACCTCCCCCCCCTCTCTCTCTCTCTCTCACACACACACACACACACACACACACACACATGCTCATACATACAGGCATACATTACAAGCATATACATATATTCATTGACATAAATAATGACAATTAGTAAACAAGGCATTTTATGAAGTTTGATAACATGTTGAATAGTTCCTTTTATCACCAACGAGGGTTGACCGCATTTCTTTTCACAACATTCGTTTCGACTTCGCTCGGCAAGGACCCTTCCGAAATATTGACTACTTCTGTCGTGTTACCGCATTATTCGGCACTTCCAGAACGTTTTTCAAAGGGGGTCAAGAAACATTAATTCAAAACTTTCTTACTCGCACTTATGCTATGGAGTATTTTTCATAAACGCGCTGTACAAATTTAAGCTTAAAAGTACAAGTTTCTATACCCAATACTCAAAAAATCTGGATAGTTCGGCGACTACACTGACTGACGAAACACAAAGTCTGTGTCGCTTCAGTAAATGCTGATTCTTTTCAGCAACTTTGTCTGTGACTTTTCCATTGATGTCATTTTAATATTTTCGACGCTATTCATTGTCAGTTGTACAAACACACTTCACAGAAAAACGAACACTCTAACTTCGGTTTTTCAAAACGCATTAAAAAAAAGCCACCTACATACGTTTACACAATACATTTTGGTTTTCACATGCTTAGGAATGGATTTGTAATCGCAACTCCCTTTAAAATGTGCAAATAACATTAGATTAACACAATACTTATGAATGCAACACCGCACAGCAAGGCGTTTGCGTTTCGCGCGCTACCGAAGAATTGCTTTGGAAAGGGTGAGAGCTCATTTAAGTGGAGAGATATCTCAAACTTTCTTCGATCAATGCTACACTTACTTCTCTTAAAAACTTGTGCTAGCCGAGTGTTATATCTCCGCGACATGTCAAGGCCGTTTCTGACCGGTTAGCAGCGTATGTAAAGGCAGGCTCAGCCCACAGACAAGTATAAATGTAGAACGATGTTTTCCCTGTCTGACAGTATTAGTTGATAGAAATATTTTCAAGAACATAATTTGAAAATATATATAATTGTAAACTATGTAATGGAAATATTAATTGTAAATTATCCATAATGAAAACAATTAAGAACATTTCTTCTGTAACGTAATTATGTTTGTTATCTGAAGGTATATTTGTATTTTTCTATTTGCGTACTTACTTTTTACTTTCTCGTATACATACGGGAGTAATATACGTAGGAAAGAGAAAGTTATGTAATGCTGCAGAAAATCGATTTCCAGATTTTAACGGAAATACACGATTTGGGATCCCCTGATAGCAAAATGTGTTGTTTTTTTTAAAGCGTCCCTCAGTCCGTTTGTCAGTCTGTCTGTGAACACTACTAGCGCATATACCACACGTACGATCTTTTCCAAATTGAAGACTCCTATCTCGATCTGCCTCTAGTTGAAGCTTTGAAATTTTCAAAAACATTCTTTACAATTTGGGGGTACTTTACATCACGCCCCATGCACATTTTCAAAATTTTCTCAAAAACTGCTCTAATTTTTTTCTTAAAATTCCCTGTAAGAATAGAGTGAAATGAACTTATGAAGGTGGCATAGATCCGATTTTCACAGTTAACTCTAAATTTTCAAAAATTGCAAAATTTTGAATTTTTTGGCGTCTTCCTACATCTATCAAATTGAGGACAGAGATTTTTCCTTCCAATGAAACTTGTTGTTCATACATAGTTCTTTCATTAAGGTCATAAAGATTTTTTGAAAATTTTAGCAATTTTTGTGCAAGTGAAATATTTGGAATTTTAATAAATAACTAAAACAAGATTTTCTCAAAAACGGCTCCAAAGTTTTTCTTTAAATTTTTGGTAGGGGAAATGCCATTCGATGACATAAACGCCATATTGCTCTAATCTTTTGTTTTTTTCAAAATTTACGAAAATATTTTTTTTGCTTTTATCCCACGTCGGTAATATAATGTTAAATAAAATGTATTATTTATGTAATAGTATTTTACATAATTTATTTTACATTTAAATAATTTATTTTACATAATGTAGTATGTACAATGTAATTAAATAAATGTAATATAATGTTAAATAATGTCAAGTAAAGTTTATCGAAAACCCAACAGTGTTTTGTTAAAATAAGCTCAATATTTCACATTTTCAGAAACGCCCAAACGCCATTTTCTCAAAAATGGCTGTAAACATTTTTCTTCAAACATTTATAATGAATAGTGCCAAATGCACTCTTTAATATGCCGTAAAGTTCATTTTGATATCTTTATTTTTTTTGAAAAATTTCACAAATGTAATTTGTTTGAAATGTCTTTTACGCCGTTAATATGCATATTGCAATGGATTTGTATGCATTATTGAATATAATAGTGAAAATTCTTCAAATTACTTCGAATGAAGTTTTTCAAAAATTCAATAGATTCTTGTGAAAAAGCTTTAAATTTCACATTTACAGTAACGCTTAACGCCATTTTGAAAATTTTGTACGGGGTTATACTATTTTGTACGAGGTTATACTCTTGTTTAATATTCTTGAAGTCACATTTCGGTTCTACTATTAAGAAACCGAAAATTTGAGAAAATGTAAAAAACAATGTATTTTGGCCGGCGATAGATGGCAGCTGGCAAGACCGTAAAGCCAGTCCACACCAAGGCAATTAGAAAACTTTACTACGAGAAAGTCTGTGCCATTTGTAGCACGTCTAGTTACTTTCTCATATACGCACGTATGATAGTACGTATATAACTCCGTATATACGGAGTTATGTAATTCTGCGCGAAAAAACGGTGGATGTTCGGCGAAAAAATTTATTGCCGGGCTCTGGTGACGAAAAAGTGCATAAAACCAGTTACTAAATGAAGAGAAAAAAATCCTCTAATACAAAGGATTACAAACACAAGATTTACAAAAATGTAATTTTTTTACTTCTCTCACGTCGGTAATATTTACGTTTAGATTAGAGGCAATTTCTTCACATTATTAGATTTATGTGTACATGTGCTTTAAATAATGTCAAATAAAGTTTCTCGAAAACAACCGTTTTCTGTAAAAAGATATCAATATTCCGCATTTTCAGAAACACTCAAACGCCATTTTCTCAAAAGTGGCTCCAAATTTTTTCAGTGGATAGTGCTAATTGCACTGTTTAATATGACGTAATGTTCATTTTGGTGTATAATTTTGTTTTTTCAAAAAATACACAAGTCGTATAGGGTTCGTTTAGAACTAACCGTACCAAAAATTTAAAGAAAAAATTTGGAGTCGTTTTTGAGAAAAAGTTATTGAAATTTTAAAAAATTGCAAATATTGCATGCACTGTTGCACGAAAAGTACTAAAATTTTGAAAAAACTGCATAACCTTTTAATTTACATAACCCACATAACCTTAAACTATTAATGGACAAATTTTATTTGAAGGAAAAATCTCTATCTTCAATATTGTAGTTGTAAGAAGTTGCCGAAAATAATGCATACTTTTACAATTTCCAAAAATTCAAAGTTAATGCTGAAAATCGGCCCTATGGCACCTTTATAAGTGTATTTAACTCTATTCTTACAAGAAATTTGAAAAAAAATTTGGAGCCATTTTTTAAAAAAATTTGAAAATGTTCCTAGGGCTTCATGTAAATTTTCCCCAAAAATTAATGCATGTTTTTCAAAATTGCAGAGCTTCATCTCACGCAAAAACAACAGGGGTTTCTTCAATTTGGAAAAAAATCCCATGGTTTAGATGCTAGGTTTGTGCAAATACACCAGGCGAACAGACGGACGGACGTTTTGCTTTGAATTGGTTTTTCGGCATCAATGACCCACAAAAACACCAGTACACCATACACAAATACACCAGGCGAACAGACGGACGGACGTTTTGCTTTGAATTGGTTTTTCAAGGACCCACAAAACCGGGATTCTGGTTTTACGTATTAGGGGATTTTTTCTTAATTTAACAATTGGATTTATCCACTTTTTCGTTGCCAGGCCTGTCAATTATTTTTTTGTGCCGAAAATCCGCCGTTTTTTCGCGCTGCATTACATAACTTTCTCTATACAACGTATTACGACGACACCGTATATTTTATATTTAAATATATTGAATTTCCTTCTGAAATCTGCTTCGTAGAATATCATTTCGTGCTTGTTTGTGCCGGTCCGGGGTGGAGGGCTAATTCGTCCCGCGCAGCTGCGAGTGCCCGCGTCACGGCGGCGGCCGAAGGGAGATTTGTTTAGCGAACGCACCCTTCCGGGTCAACCTCCCCAGGGAATTTCAAGAAATGCAGGGACTGAGTGGCGCCACGGCCCACCCAGCCACTTTATTTACATCCAGTGCAAGCGAGAGCGCCGATTACGGAAATTTCCACTCAAATTAACTGCAAAACGTCCTCAGTGATTGGAGGAGAATTTCGTACGACGCAGGGACCTTCGGCACAACCTTTCGTAAAATTTTGAAGAACCTTCTAGAACTTTTGGGTGAATGGAGGGGAGGACAGTCTTGGTGCTAGATCGCGAGCGCCAGCCAGCACAGAGAGTATATACTCAGCCAGCATCAGGATCGTTCGGGCGTGCGCCCGCGAGCGCCAGCCATCAGAATCGGGCGGGCGAGTGCCCGCTAGGGAGATAGTCTTCAGAGAAAGACGGGCGAGTGCACGAGGATCTTGTTACGGGCGAGTGTCCGCTAGAGAGTTAGAACTTGCTTCGGGCGAGTGCCCGCTAAGTTTTATTTTATAGTTTGATTACGTGTGGCAAATTAAGCCACACCAGTTTGCGTGGCAGCATTGCACGCCTCTTTTAGTTATGCGACGTAATTTGAATCATATCGGGAAGATTATAAACCGATGAGTCTACTGGAGCTGAAATGCCGTGACCTTGTTGCGTCACGCCTGGCGGGGTGGAAAGCGGCGACTCACTGCACCTCGCCAACAAAAGGATCCGGCCGTTGGGGACGTCTGACTCGCCCCACTCCGAGGCGAAAGAGGACACTGACCGGAGGAAGTGAATTTTCCACAGCTGGAGGCGTGTTCGCCCGCAACCAGTGGCGGCTCGTGGGTATTCGCACGTTCGCATGTGCACACCCAAATTAATTCAGTGCTCTTTCTCTTAAACGTCTCTTAACAAGAGAAGAATACAAGTCCTCTCAGAGCATTTCCGAAACATATTTCAAAACACGTGCCATTCGGAAGCTGCGATTGCCGGTCCGTCCTCCTTTCTTTCGTGAAAGCCTGAGGGAGCACACTCGGGAAAATGCGACCGAGGAAACGGAGTCCTTGGCTGCCGCGGGGCTGCAGGGGTAGGAGGGGGAACAACGGTAGATTATGGAGGACTGGAGCAATCCCCGCGCGGTGCTCCTTCTACGGCGCAGGCGCAGTGGCGATCTCGGGAAAAGCCTTGACGTGTCTCGAAGATATAACATTCGAGTAGCACAAGTTTTTAACAGAAGTATGTATGACATTGAACGAAGAAAGTGTGAGATATCTCTCCACTTAAATGAGCTTTCGCACTAGCGCGCGAAACGCGAACGCATTGCTGTGCAGTGTTGCATTCATAAAAATGTTATTTGTATATAATATGTGTATTCTCTTGTGTTTTAAAGTGAGTTGCAATTACAAAACCATTCCGAAGTATTCAAACCCCAAGTGTATTTTGTAAACGTAAGTATTAGGCTACGTTTCAATGTGTTTTGAGAAACCGAAATCAGAGAGTTCTTTTTCTGTCAAGGGTGTTTGTGCAAATAACAATGAATAGCGTTGAAAATATGAAACGTAAGAAATCAATGATTTCAATGAAAAAGCCACAGAAAAAAATTGCTGAAAAGAAACAATGGAATAGAATTGTTCGGCATGCTATCAGACGTCATAAGATGATTTGTGTTTAATTGTCATTATTAATGTTAATGTGTGTCAATGTATGCATGTAATGTATATGTGTGTGTACGTGTGTGTGTATGTGTGTGTGTGTGTGTGTGTGAGAGAGAGAGGGAGAGAGTGTGGGAAAAAGAAGAAAAACGTTGTACACCCTAATGGCATGACCACGAGCCGCCACTGCCCGCAACTCAATGGTGATATTAGTGGAGCGCCGGGTAAAGGCCTCTGCACTGCCCCTCAGGCACTTTTAATAACAAAGACACTTGTTTCATAAAAAGGAAATTGTAATAATTCTCAAGGAAACACTGGCTGCTCATTGGCTTCTTTTGAATTAATGTTTAATTTCAATTTGTTGTTGTAATCTTAACTTTTAACATTTTATTGTGTTGATTTTTTGTATTAGAATTAAGGGTTAGGGAAGGGAAAATATGCTCAGCTCATGCGCAGTATTTGCAATATTTTTTTCATAATTTAGGTTGTTTTTTAAAATAAATTTTACGTTCTCTTAGAACAATTTCTTCTCATTTCGTAAAGTAGCAACGTCCATCCACCGCCCCTTTTTCAGGCTCTCACCGCTTCCTGAGCTAGCCGGCACCTTGACTCAGGTAAGAAGGAAATTTATGTCGCAACTGACTTACCCAACGTGTGGTGGCATAGACATCGGCATCGCAGTATATTACTCCGTACATGCGTACGTATACGAGAAAGTAAAACGTAGCTCAGATGTATTATTCACGCAATTACCCTTTATTTTCAACTATATGATAAGAGGTGGAGATGTCCGTACAGAATGGAAGACAGCATATATTGCAAATATATGTAAAAAAGGAGATCGTAGAGAATGTACAAATTACAGACCAATTAGTATGACAAATTCTGTTTCTAAAACATATGGAATAATTATAGACCTGATTGGAAATCACATTCAAAGATGTTGAAGAACAAAATGGTTTTCGGGCAGGAAGATCTTGCATTGATGGAATGTTTTATGGAATGGAATCTGAATTATGAATGGAATGAACTATGAATGAAATCTATTATTTGTCTTCGTCAAATAATAGATAAAAGGTTAGCACATAATCTAGAAACACGTATGGTCTTTGTAGATCACAGAAAAGCCTATGATAATGTTCCATTAGAAAAATTATGGGAAATTCTCAGACATCAAAAAACATAAATAAACAATTAATAACAGCAATTCAAAAACTGTACAATGATATAAGCTGAATCAAAATGTGAAGAAAGATAACGAATTCATTTAAAATATCTAAAGGTCTGAGAAGTAACTAAATGAAGAATATACACCTAGGGGTTTAACTATGAATCCATCAAAAGCTGAGTATGTTGTTGCAGGGTCACAAGGAACAAACTTAATAATTGGGAGCAGGTGTATTAAAAATACAACAGCTTATAAGTACCTTGGTGTGTCTATATCAAAGGAAGGTGTATGTGCGGAAGTAAAACATAGGATCTCTCAAGGGAGAGTAGTGACGAGACAGTTGAGTAATGTTTTGTATAACCAAAAAATAACAAGAAAGACAAAGATAATAATATACAAATCGCTGGTTGAAAGCATATGTACATGCGGTTCAGAAGTTTGGATTCTAAGTCAGAGCGAAGAGCAAAAATTAAAATCAATGAAAATGAATTATGGACACACTGTTGTGGCCTTACATTACTGCATAAAGTATCCAATGTTGACAGAAAAAATAAGATGGGTATTGATATCGATATAATGGATGTAATTGATGCAAGAAGATTGAGATGGTATGGTCATATTCAAACTCACTAATATAGAAGTATTACTAGAGGAGAAGCTCAACCACATTTGCAATTATCGAAAATTTAGTCTTAACCGTGCAAATCGGACATATGCTATCTTAATAAGGGTATTTTTTTTTCAAAAAATTTAAAGAAAAACTTTGGAGCCGCTTTCGAGAAAATTTTGAAAATGTCCCAGGAGCTTCATGTAGAGTATTCCCAAACGTTAAAGAACGTTTTTCAAAATTTCAAAGCTTCTACTAGAGTCAGATGGACAGGGGTTTCTTCAATTTGGAAAAATTCCTACACATGGTTTAGGTGCTAGTAGAGCTCACAGACGGTGGGACTTCTTGGCGCCAATTGACTTTTCGGTATCAAGGACCCATAAAACAGAGATTCTGGCTATACCAGGTGTTAGTAGGATTTTTTTAAATTTAGTAACTGGATTTGTCCACTTTTTCGTTATCAGGGCGCGGCAATTAATATTTTTCTGCCGAAAATCCGCCGTTTTTTCGCGCAGCATTACATTACTTCCTCTATACTATGTATATTACTATGTATATACGTACGTATACGAGAAAGTATAATTGAAAAAATTGAGTACCATACATTTGTACCAACATTTTAACTTTAATTTCATATTACTACCTGCGCTGCCTTGGAGGAACAGCAATGGAAATAGGGTCTACCTGTATATCTTGGCGCGCAACCCCGTGAAGATCTCCGCATGTTCATTTTCTTCGTGCTCGCTGTCAATTCGGACACAGTCACTGTTAATCTCCGTATAGGCTTTAAACAAAGATAGTTTCGACTGCGATCTTCTACAAAAAAAGTTAAAATTTGAATATCATGGACGTGATAATCTGGTCGTTTCAATCGAAAAAAATAGTAAAGTGGTACCGCCGATCACATCAAAGAACAGGCGCGACACGAATCGAAACTCAGTGTTTCAGTTCCCGGCGAAACGTTTGTTCCGCAAATATCTCGTTCTTGCACGTGGAACCCACTGTCAACCGTATAGATGCTATGGTGTTGCTAGGTATACTAGGTACCCATGTTGCACATACACAAGCGGCAGAGTTTGAAGTTGTGTTTTGCGTGAGTCAAGAACTACGCAATTCTCAAGCAAACATGTGACACTTCTCATACATACTTCGATATTAACTCTCGCCATTATCAAGTACTGAGTTGAATTCTGCACTTTACTGAATACGATGCCGTATATGAAATTGTGCTGAAAGTTGGGAGAAAATCTGAAAATAAGAAAAAATTCCGGTTTTGAAATGAAATTCCCGGTTTTTACCCGGTTTTCAAGGATTCCAGGTTCGCTGGCCACCCAGCCACACACTCACATGCACTACACTACCACATATTCCGGGAGACCGGTCGGGAGCTTAGAGCTGGTCCCGGCTGGGGTGGTGTCCTGCTGGTGGGAGAGTCCTGGTTAGGGGGAAACTCCACTAGCCGATGGTAGGTCGGCGCCGGATCTCGCTATCCAGCGGGGGAAGATCACCGCCATCTCCCGGGGAAAAACATGCACTAGATTAACGGGACTAATGGCCAAAGCAGTTGACGCGCCCGGAAACATGAAAAAATAAATCAATAAAAACCTACAAAAATCATACATACACAACAATCACAAACAACCATAAATACACCAACGCGAATATCCAAAAATAGTAGCACTGCTATAGAGCAAATAATAATAGTTTTTCTGTTGCTACATTTATCACAGGCTTCAGTGACCACACTTCCCATAGTCTATCACTTCAAATAGAAACAAAAATTACAGAAACTCGAAACTATTCCCAAGAAAACATCATAAAATTCCGAAACTTACTCAGAGTACAAAATTGGAATGAAGTATTTAAGGCAACTGATATAAATGATAAGTTTAACTCATTCATATATATTGTGACGTCATGGGATTAGACAACCCCATAACACCACCATCAGTTACGAAAAGAAGCCCACGAACAGAGAGGAGTAGGGTACGCGGCGGAGCGATGGCTTGTAAACGCGCTATCTACCCACAGCTTTTCGAACTCTGACGCCCGAACTAGCGAATAATGTTTTTCCGGGAGGTCACAAAAAGAGGAGAATATTCACCCCTCCAAAATTTCCCCAGCCACGAGTACCATAAGTATCGCGACGCGCCTCGGAGGAGCCCTCTATGATTGCAGCAGCAACGGCGACTAGACTGAGCTCTCTTTGATTGCAGCAGCGACGGTGACTAGACTGAGTTGTGAAGGCGATTGTAACTTGATAGCATAGGAGTTTATTTTAACTTAGTAGTTAAAAGTTAGCTTGTGAAGCTTATCTTCGAAAGTGATGTAATTAAGAAGTGGAGTGCACGAACATTCTTCGCATTAACATTCACAATATTTGAGAGAGCAAGTGAAGTGACTGTTTGACTTCGAAATAATTTCAAATTTGTAAAATTCGCGCAGAAGGACATTAACTAAATCCAGCATCTCATATTGCACGCTGAGACCACACATGCCAAAAGTGTGATAGGTAGGCCGAGCATTTAAAGCATAACTTCAGCAACATTAATTATTCGAGGCTGGAAGCGCGAACAAACTTGTACGAGGCGCGGCAGAAGAAGAAGAAGGACGGCCCCAGGAAGAGCGAAGCGTAGGTGAGAAAGATTTGGACTGGAACGAGAATCGTACGAGTCCGGAGAACAGGAGAAGGGTGTGGAAATTGGAGGCTTGGCGGATTCCAGAAGGAAACTGGTAACGCCGTAGGACAGCAAGCGAAGACGAGTGGCAACGCTAGGCTGCGAGCGGCAGAAAATCCCCAAGGTTACCTACAGGAGAGCGATGCGGAGCTGTTGAGGTAAAATAACTGGCAACTTTTATGCGGCGATCAGTTGGGGAAAGAGAATAGCAGTAAATACACGACAATTCGTGTTAAAAGTGGGTGAAAAGTCCAGAATAGGTGGGAGAAGTATTCCGAACGATGTGAGCGGCAGTTTCAAGTTCATTTACTGCGCGTGTTATTGAATTTATTCAAAGAGGCCATACCTTGAACAGTTTTTACTTAAATAATTCATGATTTTCACATGTTGTACAGTTGACGTTATCTGGAAAAGTCATAGTTTATTGTATTGTGTTAAAAGTAGTTGTTTTCTGTGATATGTAAAGGGGTCAGATTTAAGTAACGTGTATGTTACGTTTTATTGTTTTTTCCTTTAAAGTTCACGGTATTATAGTGAGTGCGAAACCCAAGGCTAGCACCTGTGAACGGGATACCTTAAAACAAGTGTAAAATTCATTTTAAAAGCCATGCACGGAAAAACTAGAGTAGAAAGAGGAAAATAATGTGGTAGATGAAAATTCAGAAATAGGAATGAGCAAATTGTGAATTGTAGTTGATGAAAGTGTGTTCAGGCAGTCGAGGTGACGCCGATTTTTTGTTTCGCCTTGTTTTCTTTTTTTTGTGACCAACTATTTAAAGTGCATAATCCTATTATATAATTGTGCCACTGTGATTTTTTCATTGAATATATGTTCATTTTATTCGTATTTTATCTGATTCATTGTGTCAAGGGTTCAGACCTTTCTCATACCCAAAAGATCCTGCTTCCTGAGAATTTTAAGCTGGCTTCACGAGCATTCATACTATCACGCTCTCCCCGCGTGATGGAAGGTAGTAGGTGGGTGTGTTAGTGTGTGTGTATATATATATATATATATATATATATATATATATATATATACACACACATTTCAATGCCACTTTTCCTGAAAAATTAAAAAAGATTTAAAATAAAAAACTAAATCATGGATTACCAAAGGCAACAAAGTGTCACGTGAAAGAAAATGCATGTATAAAATATCCGCACAGAACAAATGTAACTCCAACTTCATTTCATAACATACAATTCGATCCTAAAAAAGTAATCAAACAAGCAAAAATTATGACAAATGATAAGTACATTGCAAATGCATGTAACAAAACAAAAACTATGTGGGACATTATTACAAAGACAGCACCAACTAACAATAACAAAAAAATATAGAGCTCTACTACAAAAACCAAACTTTGCAAGACACAAGAAATTGCTGACATATTCAATGAACACTTTTCACAAATTGGTAAAAAATAATCTCTCAACATTTCCTAAACAATAAAACACACTAACCAAACACTGTTACACAAATTGTAAATTCCATATTTTTATATAAAATCACCCGCTTTGAAATTTTTAAAATCATTAGGATCAAATGGAGAATAAATTCTCAGCAGGCCTGGACAACATTCCAGATTTTATCAAACACAGTACTCCTTGTATAGTTCAACCACTCTCTCACATTTGCAATTACTCTCTAAAAACAGGCAAATTCCTAGATCATTGAAAATGTCAAAAATTAAACAATTGTTTAAAAAGGGCAATAGTTATGATCCAATGAACTACAGACCTATCTCCCTGCTATCAGGATTTTCAAAAGTTCTGGAAAGGCTTTCAATGTGTGATATACCAAAATGACGAACCATTTTTATTATGGAAATGTCATTTTATATGACATGGAATACAGGGATGTCAATAAACGATCGCGAGGGAGTCGCTATGTGAAAAATAAAGAACCGGCGTTAAGGATTGAAATGACAGAGCAGAGGCGGAATAAGCATTGTTTTGAGAGACAAAAGAAAAAGGTATAAAATTCGGATGCTTCCGAGTTTTTAGAACAACATTCATTCGCTTGAGCAACGCGATGGTGAGCGGGTCAGCTCCTGATATATTTTACCAGATCGAGGAAAGACATTCGTATAAAACTAATTATCGTTTCTTCTATTAGGATAGAGCGTTCTTGTAGGAAGTAAATACGTGTCTAGGCGTCCACCTGAGACGCAAGAGGGAAGTCACGGATTATAATAGTATCACCGGGAGAATTGGGAACCAGATCACGGACATTAGGCGAGGACTTTATCCAGAAGTAAGATTCTGCTGCGTCGACGGAGAAGGTTCTACGGGGCGCCATCGCACGAAGAAGTGAAGAGCGCGCGAAGACCCACGAATGAATAACAAGGTTTTATAACTATTGTAATATGGAGAAAACTGGTCATGACCATAGACCAATTCATTTTTTATTATCAATGTAATAATTGTTTAACTTGCAACGGAATCATAGTTGATATTATAATAAATTCTAATTTGTTAAGTTGAAAGAAAGCAGATTATCATTTTTCGTTACGTACAATCCAGCATTTGAATAAGATTTTCAGATACCTCGCCACTCCGTATGGATGGCAGATTGAATAACTGGTTGCAGAGTAAATAGCAACAATTATGAACTTCGAACCCCAATTGACTGACCTAGCACAACATAATTTTGGAATGAGGTATATTTAAATTACGTAGGAATCATTAGGTTTCAAGTGTAACCGTTTCCTGGCGCCCAAATCACATTTATCAGTAATAATTATGTTTCAAATGTCGCTCCAAGTGGGGATTGTTTTTTATATAGAAAGACTTGTCTCAAATTGGCACCAGTCGACGTCGGGCATGTTTCACATTAGTACATTTTGATAGTTAGCACCAATATTTGTCAATTATTATGTACATTTTGTTAAATGAAAATGTGTTATTTCTGTGTAATATTTGTTGTTATAATAAAAAATAAATAACAAACACTAATGTTAACATAAATTTAAAGAAATTTGTTAAAGAAATTTTTTTATCATTTATTAATTCACAGTACTTGGGTTTTTTTAACAACCACATTAACAGCTTTTCTTCACAGCGCATTAAATAAATAATTATTATTGGAGACTTGTAAGCAGGTCTAGTTGCATGTGTGAAGCACTGCCTATACCACTACATATCTTGTACAGTATGTAACGGTTCAGGACTGAGATGGACTCCATGATTTGATATTTGGGGTGCGCGTTGGACCTCTTCACTGCTCTCCACTGAAAATTGTCCTCAGGAGGGCGGCAAGTACCGCTGGAGGCCCTGTTCGGTCTTTTAGACGCTGAGAGATGACAGCTGGGAAGAGGGTGGGACAAAACATAAAAGCTAACCCCGTGTCAAGGGAATAGAAAACGAACTAATACGAGAAAGTCTATGCCATTTGCAACACCACTAGTTTTACTTTCTTAATAAGATTTGTGAAAAAACGGAATTGGTCAACCTCTTTCCATTTCTATTTTTTAGCCAAAAGTACGAGTTGAAAACGTACATAATCCCGTGACACAAGTTCCTGTTGACGTAATCGGCGAGGACGATGAGGTCTCCGCAAACAGAGATTACACTGAGCTTCAAAAAGGAAAATAATATTGGTTTTAACCAGTGCCAGACTAAACAATTTTGGGTCCCGGGCAATGCTGAAACGTAGCCCCCCACCCGAAAAATTAAAAATGTGAAAGTTGTATCAAGAAACTATATGAGTTATTTTATTTCAACAAATAACAAAAAAAGATACGTTTAAGCTAGAAAAATGTTTTTGGAAATATATTTTAAATAATAGTTTTAAGTAAAATTATCTGAGATCGAATAATTTTATATCCTTGGTGAGTTTTAAACGCTAACAAATTCGGTGTGTTCAGTTAGTGTTTAATAAAATTACTTGTTAAATACATGAAATAATAAACATGAATTTCACTAGAACCTATTTTAATGTTAGCTTCAGTTGATTCATTTCACAGTCCTACTTTATGAGTAATGACCATAACGAACTATTTAAGGTAAAAAGTAATTAAAAATTTTATGAATTATCAAACTACTGTACCGATTACGATAATTAATATTACGATACGGTAATCACGATAACGATTTTCTCGAGTTCTAATTTCTTTTTCAATTTTTTACAATTTTTTCCCATCAGTCCCATGATCGGGCTCCTTGACTAGCGGGGCCCCGTACGATCGCCCGGTCTGCCCATCAACACCTACCCTCCACTCCTTTACTAATATTAGTTCCAATTAATATTAAGAATAAATGATTGCAACGAGCGTTGTTGACAAAATCTGATAACCAGAAATGTTCGTTTCGAGGTAATAGAAAATATTTTGCATCGTAAAATGAGCTACAAATTTGGTTTAATAGTTCTGTTGACGAAATAACCAACCGCCCACTCCTCTCGCATCTTGCTTAATGAGAGCTCAAGAAAACGCGAGGATGTTAGTGATTCAACTCTATATGTATGAGAAATTTGTGTGAGTTAGGGCAGACATCCCAGAGCACAAGAAACCGTACTCATATTGCACTTCTCCTCACAATACATCACACAGTTTTTAAGTGTTTTTGACGTTAAATAAATAAATCGGGATCGTACTTCCCTTTCGCTCAGAATGCCCCCAATTCTCCGATAAAAAAAATAAAGCCCGACAATAACAGTTTTTCTGTCGAAAATGGCCGTTTTTCCTTCAGCATTACAATACTTTCTACACTGCGTAAGCAGTAGGCGAAAAAGTAAAATTAAGTTGCGAACAAACTGCCGATTGGACAGCCGCGCCCGAGCTGATCAAACATCAATTCACCTTCGTCCTCTGTTTTAATTGGAGTATAAGTCACGTTATTTCATCACGCAGCAGGGAGCACAATATAATAATTCCAGGTCAAATCGCAGTCATATAACATCACTACTTTTTAGAGTGACCATGGAACTTTTTTTAAGAGCTCTAGGATTTACAATACGTCACGTATATTTTTTGCCTAATCCCACTTCTTTCACAAATATTACCAATTGTTGATGAATCCTACACGTGTTAATGTTTAAACATTCTCACGCAAATACTCTCTAGAAAAACTCCACTATAATTAAGTGTATCTGGAATAATCCTCCACCAACATTTTGTATCGTTCCTCAGTGTCGTTTATTCCTTCGGGCAGGGGTTTCGGCAGTGACGCTCTGACAGACGCAGCAGCAGAACAGCAAATAGACATTTTATTGTAATTAATTTTTTAGAATGTTATCGGGGCCCCATTTTAAAATTTATCAGACTTATGTAAAACATTTCTGATAATACAATGGTATTCTTTAAAAGAAAAGTAATTGTCTGCTAAGGGAAGAAATTAAAAAAAAAAATACCAAGTCAAAAGTGCTTTTTTAACTTAATGAATTCAATACATATAATACGTACATAAAATGAATGGCTATCTTTTGTTCTTTAATGTCGCAGAATATTACAGTTTTGTCGCAATTAAAGCAAGAGTTACAAACAATTGACGTAAGCAATACGAGCATATTTTCAAAAACTTTGTAAATTAATAATATCTCGAAAAAAAATTTCGCTTACACTCTTCAAGAGAAAAACGTTTAAAATCTGAAACATCAAGGTCACATTTTCCTTCAATTTGTGCGATTTGACGTGGAATGACTCAATATTGCCCATGGTGCCCTTTCCAGAAGTCGGGCGAGGAAGCTCCATCTGTTTTCCATCAGTAAGAAAAAATAATTAATTCCATAAGCACAATCACAGCGCTTCCCTAAGCTCATTTAGAGGCCGCCTAGAGCTCACTCAAGCGGCCCCGACGAGGGCATGTGAGAACCATCTTGGGAGTTGCGACTTCTGGCGCACAGACACTGATGTCCGTGTACAAAATATCAGAAGAACGCCCCATTGAGAATAAAATACCACCTAACTAAATAGTAATATTAATTATTTTAAATGAACCACCACTTCCCTAGCTTGCATTGATTAAACGTTATTTCAGGGATGTGATAATGGGAGTGCCTCCGTTTTACCTCAGTCTATTAACATAGTAACATGTACATGTTAATAGACAGAGGTTTTACCATTGAGTGATGCAACATTATGTAAGTATATATTTCTAAAGCAATGGAAAAACATGTTCTCCGAAGAATAACATGAACTTTACTCTTAAAGAATGTTACAACTGGATAATTTTCGTACCTATTTAATAGAAAACATGCTAAGAATGAGATAATTTCTCCTGATGGATGTTGAGATAGACGTTGTTCCAGGAGCAAAGGCAATTATACTTGCTACAATCTATTGCTCTAGAATTCGTACTCATTAAAACCGAAATAATTTGGAAATTTCACTAAAAGTTAACATTCTTTACCTACTAATAAGAGTCTAAAATTAAAGAAGATTCATATTTTTCATAAATTAATGCACAAGGATTGTAAATGATTATTTCTTGTGGTACAGTAATGTCCTTGTTATGCAAATGTCAAAAAGAAATTAATATTATTTTTAAACGATTTTTTGAGAATTCTAAACTAGTGTAAGATTGTAAATTAATCAATTTTCACTTTTGGTACATTTATCGAATAAATAAATTAGTGAAATATTTGGGAGCATTTCGGAAAAATGTTGCCCAGTCTTCAAACTTAAAATTCGCAACGACTAATTTGACCAAATTCATTGCAGATCGTGATTGTCATTGATTTTCAAAAGAGAGCGGAAAAAATATTGGAAATTTTTGAAGAAGGGTTGAACTTTTCAACGTTGGTATCCATAGTAACCTTTCGCCTGTGACCAATTGAAATTAACTTTTTCTCTGCACCGGCAATGTAGAAAGGGAGTTCCCCTTCCTCAGAAAATTTGAATTGAGTTATCACATCCTCATAACTTTAATACACCGAATCTAAATTCACAAGCGAAGAATACTTCATGACATTATTTATGTTTTAATGTAATTAATTACACAGCTATGAATCATTTTAAAAAATTGTCGAAGAGAAGCGCGTGAACAAGTATCTTTGTTCGTTTACACTTACACTTTGAATTCTGCGCGCTTTTTTTGCAGGCTAGACACGCGCCAGGTTTCATAACTATTGCAATGTAGAGAAAACTGGTCATGACAAAAAAATCAATTCATTTTTGGTCAAGACCAATCAATTCATTTTTGATTATCAATATAATAAATTCTAATTTGTTAAGTTGAAAGAAAGCTGATTATCATTGTTCGTTACGTCCAATCCAGCATTTTAATAAGATTTTCAGATTCCTCGCCACTCTGTATGGATGACAGATTGAATAACTGGTTGCAGAGTAAGTAGCAACCAAAGAGTATATCTCAGAGATGGCACTCAATGTTAAACGGAGAAGCCTTATTTGCCAACTTCCGGTGCCGCCATATGCAACTGCATTGATTTCTATTGGGAAAATGAACAGCCAATAGCGTTGAAGTAACCGAAAAATTTGAAAAAAACAGTTACGCGGAAAGTTTAAAATTTTCTCCATATTCACTCCATATAATTTTCAAAATCACTCCCTATTTTCAATCTTAACTATTCAAAAATAATAATAATAATAATAATAATAATAATAATAATAATAATAATAATAATTGTAAGGATTTTATGGACGTAAAATCAAATTAGAGCAGTAAAATCTAGTATTTATTGAACATATTGACAATATTACAATTTTATAATTTCAATAGCATTAACAATTTTGTTATACATAAGGCAATAAACACAGACTAGCACACAAGTTCAAATGTAACTTCACTTATTTCTTCTTAATAAAATTTCCAATAATTACTTTTTATAGACAGTCACAAATCCATTTATTAAAACAAAATGATTTTTACATTACAATAGTATCTTGTAATGTAAGAAACAGCATTTTATTAAGAAAAAACTTATTAACAGACAGCCTGTTTCATTTTTGTAACTTTACTTAGAGACATACCAAATTAATGTCAATACTATGGAATACTATTTTATTACAGAGCACTTTATATGAACAGTGCTTAAAAGAAATGAAAACATTTTTGCACATTTGCTCAGGTAAAAGAACTCATTACGATACAATTGGTAAAAGTGCCATTTTATTTTGAGTAGGAAAGATGGTGACAAGAGGCCAATAGGTGAAGTGCCCCAATCTTATAAGCAAAATGAAATTGCTTTCACTGTGAGTCTTAAACCAGTATTTCTGCCTTTCATTTCAATTCAAAAATATAAATCACCTAATTATGTAGTTACACTAGTGCTAAAAATTGAACTTTTAACATTTTGTCCAAACCTCAAACGTAACTGCACTTACTGCTTTAGATATAATAAAAATAACAAACATTCTATTTTTGTTGTCTACATTTCCTTACAAGGTTTAACAATCTATCTTTCCAGTTCCAGTTTCAATTTTATTGAGATGCATTGTAATGTCTCCCAGGTCTCTCATGATTTTCTCCCCCATACGTCACATACAGTTTTTGACTGTTTTTGAATAAATAAATATATGTCACATGCATTATAACATCCCATTTTTTAACCAATGAGTGCAATTTCCCATTGTCCAGCTCTGATCCAAAATGTTCATTGTAACAGAATACTGCATTTAAAACTACAGCTCAGGTGTTTAGGACATACAGATGGTGAAAATAAGGGTGCGCTTACAACTTAACATTTATGAGAACGTAACTAAAAATATGACTTGGAAAACTATTTTTTACAATACCCCATCAGAGGTACAAGTATTGTTTCTTTGGTTGTAATCTATTAAATGAGATCTTTTTGGACCCTCTATTACATTTTTTGTGGTTTAGTTTTGTGGTTTTGTTGTTTGGTTACAAAGAGTGGAATGTAACTGTTCCACAATGCTTATGATCCAAAATTTAATTCTGGAAATTGATTGTCAATGTGCAATAATTTGATTGCACCAGGAACTGAGCCTGGGACAGATATTCAAACAACTGAGCTGTGGAATTAAACACTGCATTCATTACTCATGACAATTCACAATCTAATAGAGATCAGCATTCACATTCAGAATGTAATTGGCATGAGGATGAACAAAATACAATGATACACACATTATAGAATAAAAATTGAATCAAGACAGTTTGTCATGAGAAATAATTATTGCCAGAACAGTATAACATGACATATGCAACTTATATCAATACCAATAATACAAATTAATTAATACTAATACTAAAAATATATCACAGACCAGATACTAAGCATTGAACAAATCCTAAAAATGCATAAAAATAGTCTCTGAAACAGGGACACAAAGTTTTTGTATTCCTAATTTCTCAATAAAGTGTCTTAACATAGCAAAAAAGACATTCCAAATTTGGAAAAATGACTATCTTTTACAGAACGAATTTCATCTTAAAATTTAATTTAATTTAATTAGAATTTCCTAATCAGATGTGGGAAATATAGTTTATGTAATGGATCTGTATCCAATGACACAATATACACTATCTTAAAATGCTCAATACTTGTACCATTACAAACTTAGCGTAGAGGTATGTTCACAGACTTTGTGCAGAATGAAGAAAGTCATTCACTGCACATAACAATACTTCTTTAAAATGATCTCCCTGAGTTCTCAAAGAGAACAAATTTAAAAAGAAAATCTCCTTTCCATGGTAATCGACCTTATTGGGGTATAATTTTAACATTAAAAATATTAGATCAACATTGTTTTCACTCATATGAATCTGTACCATGGTTTTTAACTGCAACATATACAGATTATCTGCAATAACTTTTCACACACTTCATACCAGTGTCTGCAATACCAATCTTATGATATCTCTAATAATAAAATAAAGCAAATTTGAGTGGACCAAATATGTGCGTAGCCAGAAAAATCTACTGATGAGAAACACTTTATTCACATAATTTTACTATTTTATGGCAATGCATATTGCCCACAAATTGTCTGAACAAATCAATTATACTTATTTCTATTGAAAAGAAGTCTCACCGAGAGTAACATCCACTGAAATTTCTGGATTTCGAATCTGGACATCTGAAACCGAAAATATACATTAGAGAATCACTTTACGACACAATACTGAAACGCCTAAATGCATATTGAAGAAAATGAACTTACTTCTTTCAACTGGAACGCTTGCATCGAAATCCCGCAAGGCTTCCTCGCAAAGGGGATTTCGCGGTTCCGAAAATTTTATTGGAACAGCATATTCATACGTCCTATAATTCGCAGATAAATGCTGTTACACAAAATGTTCTTTACAAACAAATCTGGTTGTTGTCAATCTCTTCCAAGAACATTTGGCAAGAGCTGGGTCCCCAATTGCTTTTAACCATTCTCTGCATCTAAATCATAAATATATTTATTTTACTGACACAATTCAACAAAATAATAATAAAAAATCAGTGTTAATCAACAAACTACATGCATAGAAACGTAAGATACGAAAAATGTTACTCACTTTATAACGTTTTTCGGAAATACAAATAGCCGCGTTGTAACGGCTAATTTTGGTTTCGAATTGGTGCAATTGGGCACCCAGCATCTTCTCGTAGATTTCGACATTACAAAAACGCAGATATCTTCCCAGACTCGAAATCACCTGTCGCTAGCAACAGCAGCACACAGATATACTCTCTGAATTTATTGCACACAGCAAACGCTCGCCAGGGCAGATGCAAGCTCATCAGACGCCTCAGAGACAAACGCCTTTGAATCAACCACCTCAGTCACGCCAAACTCTCAAAATGAGTAGTTCACAGATTCACCGTCAGAGCGCGTTGGTGAAAATACAGTTGCATGTGGCGTCGGGCTGAAATTCAAATAACGACTTCTACCGGCCTATCTAGTGACATAGGACTGATTTGTACATCCTCCGGGAGCGGCCATGTTTTGGATGAAATCTACGGCCAATCGCGTGAAAGACACCGGAAAATGTGAAATTAACACAAATTTATGCGGGAATTAAAAATGTTCTACCTTTAAGATATTTGCGTTCTTTCATCCAATCGAATGGTTTTAAATTTTCACAATAAAATTCATAAAAATTGTTAAAATTTTAGGAAAATGTAGGAATTAGGTATATACTCATGGACAAAAAAGTTAAAATAGTAAAATATTTATTGAATCCACTGACAAAATCACATTCTATAATTTCATGGTATACTCTGAAAATTGTTTTTCATTGTACAGTGCAAAAATGTATATTGAAGTAGCTGTTAATAATATGCTACATTATCACACGTATACTATAGACATATATACATTCTGAAAATAGTCTAAGATACATGAAAAGCGTAGTAAATATTTGTTTATTGAAGAACATGACAAACTTAAAAAACAATTCACCAGAGAAAATAATAATTGTTTAAATTGCTGAAATCAACAGAATAAATGATGCTTTGCACAGCTGTAATACTTCAATAATATATATGCTGGACAGGAATTTTCAAACATTTTGAAAACACTTCAAATAATTTTTCTGCATATTTACATGAAAATTTTGCTAATCAAAAAGAATATATGTGTGCTGTATCAGAATAAGAACTAGTACGTCATTGCATTCACAACATAAACAAATTATGACTTATTTATGATATATTTTTCCACCTCTATGCATAAATAAGCAAGAACAAATATTTTTTAAAAACATAATTTTTGCTTAAATTGCTAAAAACAACAAAATAAATGATATATTGTACAGCTGTAATAGTTCAAGAATGTAAATACTAGTCAGGAATATTTAAACATTTTCAAAACACTTCGACATGTCGGGTACCTTTTACGGCAACAAAATGCACGTAACACTTAAGTTAAAATTAAAATAACACCCAGCAGGTCACTATGGAGGACTTTTGATGGACCCCATGTGTTTTTTCCTCGAAACGGAAATTGTAGTATGCAAACCCTCCGGTAGGTAGCTCTGCTGCTTGCGCCGCCATACTTTGGACAGGCGTCGGCGTGCTATGTGGCCGTTCTGCGAACTACTACGCAAACGTTCAAATAAGCGCCGAATGGAACCTATCTTCTGCCAGATCACTGGCTGACAGTCTATGAATAGTCGGTTCTCAGATAGTCGTCGCACATGAACGATGTTTCACGAAGGCACAGGGTAAGACCGTGACATTATGATGAAGGTTATGGAATTAACCATCAATGTACGCCACCGTGATGTACACATATTCGGGAACACGGTGTAATATAATTATTTTACATCGTGGTCAGATCTTACAATGTGATCGTGGTGTCTTGTAGTCCAACCGTTCATCCTCATAAAACTGTTTCGTTCCTGACGATCGTACCCTTTTCAGACACATAGCTTTGAAGGGCTCGTACTATTGACCTATATATTTAGGTGTGTCATTTCAGTAAGGCTCTATAGGGGGTCTTTTTAGAACTCTAATTTCAGATGATGGTAGAAATCACGGTGTAGGATATTTCTTACATCATGGTAAAAATGACCTTTGCAATACGATTCATTCACGCGCACTGTCGTTTCCGAGAATGAGTCACTCGCGGCGTGGCCGACTACGGCGTAAAGAAATATAGGTCTGTTCACTGCACGGTGAAAGAAATATCTTGCACCGTGATTTCAGTCTAAATGATAAAATACACATAAGCGTTTATTATTAGCAATAAACAATCCGTCTTCCTGACTAATCGACTGCGAAGTCGGAAGATCGATGAACGAGAGTATTCAACGGCCGACTCGCGGACTGACGGTTCCAAGGAGGTGCGAGAAGCTTGTTTTCTTTTTTATTTACACAATGAAAATTTACAATCTATTTCATTCCGAAATAATAAGTAAATATAATCAAAGAAACAATAACTTGCAGAAAAGTCCCCCATTGGTACTTTCCAGGATCAATACACTAGGACTATAACAGAAAAGGGAAACACATATTAGAATAACAACACATAACGGAGAATTATTTTTGTGTTGTGTATGTCAAATACTAAAGTGGTAAGGAAGTTGCAAAGGGGAGGTTCTATTGAGGCGAGATATTTCTTGGCTATTGCCTACAAGGTTTAGGGCTAGATGGTTTGGATGGGTTTCCAGGCGCTTAGTTAGCGCTACAATTAGTTTAGGCTAATTTCTTGTATCTTCTCTTGAATTGTTTGAATACTGAGGTCTCGATGGAATGCTGCATTAGACATGTACCAAGGTGCTGATGAGATGACTCTTAAAATTTTTGACTGGAATCTTTGAAGAATTGATAAGTTTGTTCTGCTGGCGGTGTCCCAGATTTGGATTCCATATGTCCATACAGGAACTAGGATGGTTTTATAAATTAGCAATTTATTTTCCATGGACAGCTTGGATCTGTAGCCAATAAGCCAGTAGTTTCCTTGTTTGCAGTTGGAGCTGTTTCTTGGCTTGAATATGCTTTTTCTAGGTGAGACGTCTATCCAAGTGAAGACCTAGATATTTTACGCAATCGGTTTGCGATATTGTTTTTCTGTTGATTGCTACTGGCGCACACGTTTCTTTCCGGAGAGTAAATGTAATGTGAGTTGACTTGTTCTCATTACTTTTATTCTCCACTTTTTAAACCATTCTTCGAGTGTGATGAGATGGTCTTGCAGGTTATCCGATGATTTTCTAAGATCAGGGTCTGAAGCTAATATGGCTGTATCATCAGCAAATGTCGCAATTATTGTGTTTTCTGTTTCAGGAATATCTGCTGCATATAACAGGTATAGCACTGGACCAAGCGCACTACCTAGTGGTACCCCAGATTGAATAGGATAAAGGTCTGAGAATTCGTTTTGATATTTTATTTGGAACTGAGGATCAGTAAGATAAGATTTGAAAATATCCAGGAAGAAATGTGGTAGGTAGAGTTTTAATTTGTACAGGAGACCCTTATGCCATACCTTATCGAAGGCTTGCGTGACATCAAGAAAGGCAGCAGAACAGTATTGCTTGTTTTGGAAGTTGTTCTCTATATATGATGTGATCCTGTTTATTTGTTCGATAGTAGAGTGCTGCTGGCGAAATTCAAACTGATGGTCGGGAACAATGTTACGGATGTGAGGTCGCAGTCTTGCTAGAAGTTTCTCTAATACCTTAGATAAAACTGGAAGTAGGCTTATAGAACGATATGATGACGCTTCGTGTGGGGATTTGCCTGGTTTTAGGAATAGCAGAATTTGGGCAACTTTCCATTGGGCGGGGTAATGTCCAGTGCGAATTATCCCATTGAAGAGTGCTGTGATTAGTGCAATCCCTTTGCGTGGTAGTTCTTTTATATACTGTGCAGTGATAAGGTCATAGCCCGGTGCTTTTCTGCAAGGTAGGTCCTTCTGTATTACTTTACATAATTCTTTAGTTTTAATAAACTGTATAGGAAGGGCCATTTGTGCTGGTGAATCTAGATATTCTTCGATTTCCTCTTCATCTCTCATATTCGTAGGCGGGAAGCTCTGAAAAACGAAAATGATGTGTGAATACTTGAATTTTTTCTGTAGCACTTCTGGCCCATTTACTATTTTTGTCTCGAATTGGGGGTTCAGGTTTGATTGGGTGCTTTAAGTATTTTGTGGCTTTAAATAGGGAGTAATCTGTAGCTTCTGTCGGGGAAGGCTTGTGTGAGGCTATTTCTCTCATACAGCGCTGCGATCGGTTTATTGGGAGAGATGGCTTCTATTGACAGCTGTCCTGACTAATATCTTCGCAGTAAAAACTTTATTCCAGAGTGCAAAATATATTTAGAAATTTTCAAAGTGTGTAGAAAATGCTCCGTTTAACCATGTGATAGTAATAGTGATAGATGTCAAATCAAGTAGCTTTGTCTCCAGCATCAAAATGGGAAGATAATCAAAGTTGTTTTCCTCAGAAAGGGTGAAAATTAAGTACAGAGATGGAATATGGAACGACTTTAAGCAGTGTTGCAGATCAAGTGACTCTAGCGGCACGAGCGAGAAAGACGCGAAAAGTCATGTCATATTCCATCTTGAAGACAACACCCTCAGCTGCCTCCTTAGAAAACTCCAAGTATAGATGTTGTCTCCAGCTGCGGACGCCTACGCTTTCATCTGTTCTGTTTAGGTCTTCTCGATTTTGTGAAAACTAGATGAGCCCATAATTATTCCGAATTTCATCCTATTTTCCATTATGTATTTAATAAACAAATAGAAGACGTAGTAGAAGCTGAAATAACAACGTTTCACATAGTTTTGATAGCATCTTCTTTGTTCTCTTCTCCATCTAAACTTTGCATATTAATTGCTCAATCTTTCAAAATGTGTGTATGTGTAGAACTTCATTTGTAGTTTGTGTTGTCAATTGGTATTTTCTTCACAAAATTCTTGAGATTGCTTCCACACACTTTCTCTGTTTCTTGTATGTTTGAGGGCACTGAATCTTTAATAGAAGATTCAATTTTAGTGTTTGAAACTTTACTTAAACGACTCATTTTAATATTATATCGATGCTCATAAACTATTATGAACAATAAAACAATTGCTATCGATAACTACAAATAAGTAAACAAAGTTATTACAGCGGAGTGCAATGTCAGGCGCGGATCCAGAAAGTATATTTGGGGGGGGGGATTTTCTCTCACTCTTTTTCTCTAATATATATCCTAAACATGACAAATAATTTATTATATAATATAATATTCTAGCAAAATATTAAAATGATTATTTAGTGAATTACTGTATTTGTAAAAATTCATTTATTTATTAGCAAAATCATTGAATTTAAAGTTGCTAAATGTATTATTTTTCACATTACATTTTATTTAATCATACAACATAAGAATATTACGTTTTGTTTTTAGACTTTCACAATACTATTCTATGGTTCCCCATTTTCGAAAATCGATCCACCACTTCTGTTTTTAATGCGATATCATGGTGAATGTGTAATAACGCCAATCCAATTAATCTTTCCTGAAGCATTGTTGCTCGAAGCCAAGTTTTTAAACAGCGCAATGAGGAGAAAGACCGTTCAGCACTTGAGCTTGTGACTGGCAAAGAACTGAGAATCTGGAGAAAATTTTGAATTATAGGATAAATATCTTTATCACATCTCTCAAGAGTTTCGAGAGCAGAATCTGGAAGATTACAGTCACTTAAGGATTTTTGCAGATTCCAGTTACGTTGCCAATTTGCAATTTCGCCTTTCAGTTTTAAAATTTGCATGTCTTTGCCTCCTTCCATTCAATTGCCAAATCTTTCAACGAGACAATTGATAACTTCTCTAATTTGTTCGGAATTCAAGCTAATCACATTTTCAGGGAGCAGTAAAATTAACTGGAAAGCATCTAGTTCATCCTGAGAGAATCGTGATTTTAAACCATGTACTACGAGTCGAGATTACACCTTTTAACTCGACTCGTCCTGGGATAAGAAACAAAAATTATATACGATATATAAATAAAATTAAGTATATGTAGTACATAATACAGCAAATTCAATTTTTTTATGTACATGCAGCAGTTTTAGTTATTTAATTTACTTACAACTTTATGGAATTATGTTTTATCAGTCCACGTATATGCGTCCAACATACTTAGTTCAAAAACTTGGAAGATGCAATAGTCGAAAACCGATTTCCTTATATACAGAAAAATACTTACCCCTACTACAGGGTGCTTACAAATTTTCATCACTCAATAAGTTTCACCAGATGATTCATAAATGGTTTTCTCATTATTTAAATAACATAACTATTATACAAGATGTTAGTCATAACACAAGGCTTAAACTATAGCTACCACCATAAATTATTTTGGGTGTTTTCTGCAGGTGTTTCTTCAGACATTCCTCTGCAATATTTTTACGTTCACGATTTTTCCACAACGTTTGGAACACAAGAAAAATTGACATATTTGACCAAATCTTAAACCTATCCTATAAGATAAGAAAACAAATATACTTATAATAGTATTAGGATATTTGTTTCTGTTATCACATATTTTTCTCGAAACAACAACAAAACTTTAGTAGCTGAAATATTTATGTTTCAAATGCCTGTGACAAATTAAAATGTAAAATCCAAAAAAAAATGTTTGGATTTAATATTATGGATGTACTACGACATATGTATCAATGAAAACGTAATCACCGTTTTTTAAAGACAATCATTTATTAACAATTAGCACGACGTTTCATAACTTGGTGGGTTACATCATCAGGTTACTAATAATTATGAGAAATATGGAAATCACTAACCTTATCTACATGTCAAATTCGTTTAAAAAATTATTACAAAACGTCACATAAATAAAAAAGTTAATTACACAGATTGAACAATTACACAGAATTGTATTCAACTAAACAATATTTTTTTAATTATAAATGATTAATTTTTAACCAGTATGGACGAAATAAAAATCAAAAAACTCACCTGACTGAGAGAAACTATTATCCCGTGGTGTTACATCAGTGAATTGAATTTAAAGTGGTAAAACAGCTCGAGGATACTGAAACTCTACTTATTACTTCGCCCCAGGGGTGTTACTAACGAACTAAACGAGGCCTAAACTGGACTAACGTCACAAAGACGTATGGATAGGCAGCAAGGACAACTTAACTACTAGAATTAGATGGAAGATTTCTTCTATTTTGCCTACAAATTCTATTATGACATATAACTATAATATAACCTTCATCGAGAGAACAGTGTTTTAAATACAAGAATTTGAGTAAATGTGAGATTGTAAGAAATTCCAGATTTCGAAAACCACAATCAAAATACATTTTAACTGTTAGTATGAAGATTGAAGTAATTCACTGTTCACAGACTTGTCAGAAAAGTTACAATAATAAATGGTGCTATTTAGAGTCATAGAGTCAGTGTTACCATCTTGAAGTAATGGATCCTCTGATCTTCCTATCAGCTAACAGGGATTTCACACCTACCGTCAAGTTAAGTTTGAGATGACACCCAAACACCGGAGGATTGGGTCTTGACCTCCATCACACACGTGCCTGATTAAAATCATATGAATTGTACCTTAAGGACACTTACTTCATACAAGCAAATAACGTGCTGAGGTATGTGGCTGCAGAAAATCTTAAAAATGCACCCTTTCTAGTAGTATTGTAGAAAGTAATGAATTTAATGTGGAACTTGCATCAGAAAAAACAATATAGTTTTTTCTTATTGTATTATGTTATTTAATAGTCTAGTACAATACGTTTAATTTGAAATAATACTACTTTAATTTTACTTTCTCGCCCTTTGTAAAAAGAGAAACTATTGTAATCGTGCGCCGTAAATGGCGAATATTGGACGCAAAAACGGGTCCTGGCAACGAAAAAGTTGATATATCCAGTTATTAAATTTAGGAGGGAAAATCCTCTAAGACGTGGTGTAGCCCGAATTCATGTTTCCTGGGTCCTTGATATAGAAAAATCGATTGAAAAAAAACGTCCGTCCGTGGTTAACAATAGCACCTAAACCGTTCAACTAATTTCTCCAAAATTGATATTCCTCGATCGATTTAAATGACCTTCTAACTTTGAATCGGATTCAAATTTAGAAGATTTTTGGGGGTACTTTATTTGCAGCCTCAACAACATTTTCCAAATTTTCGCACTGCGCTACAAAGTACATCATTTACATATATATTTTATGTGATCAATATCCGGCGTAGCCCGGGTATTTGTTTATCACAATCATCTCCTATATTATTTGAGTAGTATACTACATACCTTTTGCGGTTCACACAAGCAACCAATCTTTATAAATAAAGTCTCTAAACAAAGAGAAGTTCACGGAGACGCGACGTATTGCACTTTGACTTTAAAAATATGAAGGATTTGTTGAAAAAAAGCATCTAAATATTCATATAAAATGCAACTTGCAACACTCAGTCGCATTTTTAATCTATTCTGTTAAGACCCTCCTAAACGAAGCGTTCTACACCCTTAAAAACTAAAATTTTGTGGCCAAAGACCTCAAAGCAACGTTCATCACACCGTAATCTATAGGATGAGATCCTCTTGAACATTCATTATATTTTTGCTGGTTCGACGCTTCTCGATTCTACCCCACGTGTTCAGAGGCTACAGAATCTGCAAACGAATGGGAAATTAAATTAATTGCTTGATATTATACGCGATTGAATTACACGGGTGTACCTCTCTACTCAATAATAACATTAAAAAATAATCGTTTGACAAGGGTGTATTGTATTGCTATCAATTACAAGGAGACACACAGAACAAGTGATGGAGGGTAAGAAGGTCTTGAAGAAAAAGATATTTACAGGGTTTATATGCAAATGGAAAAATAGGGAAGTGGGTTGTATTTAATATGTGAGAGTTCTCGCACGGGTACGCTAGTCGTCTCATAGATTAACATCATTATTCATCCATGACAAAACTATAAAATCGTTCGAAGGGATTATTTAATTGGAAATAATAATGAAGAAATTGAAAAGGTATTGAGAATTATTCCATATTTTACTGAGATCGTTTAGAAGGTGTGGTAGGGGAGAGGTTTTCTGTTTGGAATTTTAAAAAAATTGAGAATGTCAAAATGGTTGTCGAAGATGATATGAAGTGTGGAAATCAGATTTTAAAAGTTGATGGAGTAAAGAAACATTACAAATCAAATACATCAGAGACAAAAGTAAAGGCACAAAACTCTGTCAAACAAATTATTTTTTAATGATTTAATTTCTGGCGAAGAAAACTTTGAAGTACTTCATAGAAAAGCGCATCCTATCCGCCTTCAGGCAACGAGCTTCATGCATCAGTTTGCGTCACAATATTAACGGGAATTTTTAAATGCAGCAAGAAACCAAAATTATCACCTTGTTTCAGGTCATTGAAATAGATACATGAAACTTTTTTTAAATATTGCATCTTTTATTTCAACTACACCTTCGTCATGTTATTTTTGGTTGGTCACCGTTGAAAAGTGTCACTTTATGCCTCTCTCAAAATGTTTCTCAAAACTTCTCGCTTGTCATGCAGAATGGCGGGCAGCGTCTGGGCTGGCTTTTTAAACGAAGTGCCCGTGTTGTGGTCACGAAGTGTACAGGATACTTCGTGGTTGTGGTCACGTGGTTCGTGTCGCAAACTGGTGCTGCGCAGAAAGAGCAAACATCGGTGCGCCGAACCAGCTCACCTATGCCTTTTCATCACGCGCTGTGACGTGCAGAAATTCTGTTTTCGTCAACAAAAATGGCTGACCGAAGATATATCAGCCGGATACATGCTGTCGTTGATATAGTATTTTAAGAAGACGCTAGATGTTCCACGAGATCCTCTGAACTGCTTCCAAATTGAAGAAGTCTGTGGCTAGCATTTGAGTGACAAAAACGATCAGCTGGTGTAATGCAAAATAGCACGAGCATAATTTTCTGAAGTATAGTAGAGAGAGATTTTTGCACGGCGTGACATTAATTTCACTTCATTGTGTGTTTTTTGAAGAGGTGAATTCTCATTTGCGTCAACACGCAAAGGAGAACGCAAGACCATGTTTTTTATGAATAAATAACGTCGTTAAACTTGACTTGCCGTGAGTTACTACCTCACAAGCATCGTATGGGGCTCATTATTGAAGTAACTTATTTACTTGCAATTAAATGCGGTTTTAATGGTACATTCATATTCTGCGTATAATTGCACTAATAGATGAGAAAAATGCAAATGGGAAGAAAATTATGTTTCATGGGTATGTTCTATTACTTGTTCATGCTTGTGATCGCCATGAACAATTTACTTTTATTACATGCCTTTTTCCTAAACATTCAGGTTTCCCATTTCAAATAAAGGATTGTGTTTGAAGTGGATAAAAGCAATTCAAAGAGATATTTTTTATCCTTCTTCGTACAATCGTCCTTTTTCTGTACATTACAACGTTACACAATAGTAAAATTCATGCAGTTGTTCTTTGATATATTTTTGCAATAAAACAATTTTTCGCAGGCTTTTATTGTAGAGAGAGAGAATCGCATAAAGGTCCTACGCATGGTGGTTCTTGTATTTACGTTAGAAATAATATTGATTCTATCCCCTTGGCAGAATTAAATGTGTATTCCATTGAAAATATTTTCGAAATTTCTGTTGTACATCTTACTTCACTAAAAGTGATAATACTTTGCATTTACAGACCTCCAACAAAGAAAACTGCAGATTATATTTTGTTCTTAGAAAACCTGGAGATAACACTTAACAAAGTCAGCAATCGCTCTTTTGAATCCATTGTTGTATGCGGAGATTTTAACATTGATTTTCTGGTCGAATCTTGCGAGAAAGAAAAGTTTCTCAATTTAATTAATTCCTTCAATTTAGACATTACAATTAATGTACCTACACGAATCACACAAAATTCGATGAAGGCAATTGATCAAATTATAATTAACAAAACCACTACTCGATATGAAGTTGAAACAAAAGATTTAGGATACAGTGACCACGATGCACAAATTCTTACCATTATAAGAAATGCGATCACTGACACAATAAATAATACACGTATGACTAGATTGTTTACTAAAAGTAAAATTAAATTATTCATAGACTACTTGATGCAGGAGTCATGGGAAGCGGTTTATAATACTGTTGATACAAACGAGAAATATAATTCTTTTTTTTCAACTCTTTCAATTCATTTTAACACTTGCTTTCCTCTTCAAAAACGAAAATTAAATATTTCACGGAAAAGCAATTCTTGGATAACACAAGGGATTAGGACATCTTGTAAAAACAAGCGAATTCTTTCTTTCATTTCTAAACGTCATGACGTATCTCAAGATTTCCTTATCTACTTTAAAAAATACAAAACATTGTTACGAAAAGTCATAAGGCAGGCAAAAATCATGAAAAACGATCAGGATATTTTGAACTCAAATAATAAAACAAAATCAATGTGGAATATAATAAAAATACTACCAAATCAACTAGAAAACCCGTAGAGAATGTTGTTTTAAAATATAACGATATAAATGTCAACGATCCGGCAACAGTGGCTAGTCTCTTTAACCAATACTTTTCGAGAATTGCTGCCGATCTCACTAAGGGTCTTCAGGCACAAAATTCAAAAACAGACAGTGCACCCAAAATTTTAGACACAATGTTCGTTTCCGAAACTTCTTCCTATTAAATTCTCAAAATAATCGGTAAACTAAAAAATAAATATTCCTCCGGTTTAGATGAATTCCCAGATTCTTTGTTAAAGACTTGTGCGTATGCCATTATACACCCGTTAACTCACATATTTAATGCATCTTTATGCACTGGAACGTTTCCAGATATTTTCAAAACAGCTAAAATTAAGCCGCTCTTCAAAAAAGGCAACAAAAATGAAATTCAAAATTATCGGCCCATCTCTCTTCTATCAGTTTTTTCAAAAATATTAGAGAGACTTTTTTACGTACGAATGGAAACCTTTCTCACTAAACACGACGCGCTTTCAGATTGCCAACACGGATTTAGAAAATCAAAATCAACGGAAACAGCTATATTTTCTTTTCTTAAAGATGTCGCCTCATCATTAGATCAAAACGAGGCACCTATTGGATTATTTTTAGATCTCTCAAAAGCTTTTGACATCATTGATCATGACATTTTACTTTCAAAATTACCTTCATATGGAATCCGTGGTATTGCTCTAGATTGGTTATGTTCGTACTTTAAACAACGATCTCAGAAAGTTGAAATACCTTACTGGAATGATGGAACATTACGTACGCACCTTTCCGACTCTTTGCCCGTTGCATGTGGAGTTCCTCAAGGATCGATTTTAGGCCCTATTCTGTTCCTACTTTACGTAAACGATATGCCCTCGACGTTTCGAAACGGAAGAACGGTTCTCTTTGCGGATGATACGAACATCCTTTGCAATAAAGAAACCGTAAATAGTACAATATCAGATGTTTCAAATTGGTTCCGAAATAACAAATTAATAGTAAACGAAAAGAAAACGGTTTTAATGCAGTTTTCCATTTCAAATAAACAATTCTGTGCTCCATTGAAAATGAACAGTGTACCATTGACTCATGTTAATGCAACTAAATTTTTAGGTCTCTCAATTCAGTCAAACCTTAAATGGAACGTCCATTTAAATGAATTGAACACAAAATTAAGTTCATTATGCTACGCGTTCAGAATTCTTGCAAATTCAGTCAGCCTACATACTGCTCGTTGTGTATACTTCGCGAATGTTCATTCCCGCCTGAGATATGGCATAATATTCTGGGGAAATACATCTTATAGCTCCCAGACTTTTAGATTACAAAAACGAATTGTACGAATAATAACCAAATCCCACCCACGTGATTCTTGTAAGCCTATCTTCATTAATCTAGGAATTCTACCATTACCGTGTCTTTTTATTTACGAATCAGTGGTTTTTGTAAAAAATGACTTGCTTAAGGGCGGGAATATATTTTCAGAAAATGCCGAAGTCTATTACTATAACACTCGACGTAGAAATCATATTCATCAGGTGACAGTATCAACAGCTCATTACAAAAAATTCACATACAATACATGTACATTATTTTACAACACTTTGCCAGATGACATTAAACGATTAAATTCAATAGAAAAGTTTAAATCACAAGTGAAATCGTTTCTGCTGCATAACTGTTTCTATACAATTAGAGACTATACTGAGCATCACAAAAAAAGTAACATTAATTTTAACAATGATACATAATGCATTAATTACCATTTGGACTGTATAAATGAGTATAAACAACCTGTAACAATTACTGTAACACAGCTTCCAGGTCAATGACCCCCATCTCGATCAGGTTTTTCGTCCAGTTTCCCTGATCCATTGAGCAAATGCTGAGATGGCCCTTGTTTTGTTTCTGGACATAAATGTAACTTCATTTTCTGTGCACGTCTTCTAGAATTCAGTGGGAAATACAATTATTCAAATTATCGTTTCCACGTTGTCGCGGCAGGAAGTAATAAGAGCCAAAATTTATTGCTTATTTATCCTTGAAAATAGATTTTATTACATGGGAGTTTTTTTGTTGTTTTTTTTCCCTTTCAAAATTCAAAATTTATTGCTTATTTACCCTTGAAAATAGATTTTTTTACATGGGAGTTTTTTTGTTTTTTTTCTCCCTTTCAAAATTCAAAATTTATTGCTTGTTTATCCTTGAAAATAGATTTTATTACATGGGAGTTTTTTTTTCTCCCTTTCAAAAATTCAAAATTTAAGTAGTATATGACTTAGTGTAGGGATCACAGAATTTTGAAAATGTGCACACAATTCACTTTTCCCCATAGCACGTCATACGCAGTTTTTAACTTTTTTGACGTAAATAAATAAATAAATAAATAAATAAATATTTTTTAAAAATTAATCCATCCTCTTCCATTAAATAAGAAATAGTGCAATATGAGAAATAAAAAATGAGAAATAAGTAAGTTTTGATGTAAATGCAATACATAAATTATTTGTAATAGAATCCTGGATAATAAAACTAGTAAATGTGATACGTTGGTGATAAAACTGAAGGATTTTGAAATATTTTAGAAGTATTTAACATTTAAAAACTGATAGTTGTGGAGAACGGCAATCTGGATAGAACATGCGCCGTTAGCCGAATTGCTTAACTGCTCTTCGTAAAGTCACGTAAGTTATGCTACTCGAGACCTCAATGATTAACGGCACCGAGCCCATGGCCGAAAGGATAAAAGGCACCGATTTATTGCAACATGACGAGTCAAAAACCTAACGAGAATTACTCCAGGTATACTGAATGTCCAAGAAGGGCAGATATAAGTTGCGTAGTCATTAGTGATGTTGCAATAAACAAAATTTAACAAGAAATCTATAGAAGTGGTACAAATAAGGGTTAGTGAAAATTATCTGTTATATTAAGAAGTGAAAAGGGCAAACCAACAACTTAATGCAAAGACAGGTGAAATTAGAAACTGTTTAATAGGTTACGGTTGAGAGTGGGATATAGGAAGGAAGTTTTGGAGTTCTTGAAATTTACAATAGGAATACATTTTATTACATGAATAATCCTTTAAATCTCCGTATCGGAAATATTTTCGGAAAAAACTTTCTGAAGTCTAAGTAAATCAGAAGCTGCAAGTGTAGGACGATGTTTGAATTTCCGCGCTTCCGTGCCATCCAAATGGCGGATTTCGTGTGGATCGATATCACCGGTGGTCGCTGCGTGGCGATAGAGCTCTGTGGTTATATACTCGTACATTTCTTGTGCTGTTGTGTGTGTCGTGGGTGTATCCTTCAACTACTGGCCCAGAGAGTATACTACTACTATACTAGTATGTACTGGCCCTTGTGGCAGGTGTCGTAAGGGGGTTTTCTTCAGTTAACATGTTGACGTAATTATAAGACAGAGAATTGTAGAATTCTCAATTGATATTTAAAAATGTGTTTTTCCAACTAGGCATTGCAGTTGACTAATGTAGGGTTATGCTAGTGAAGTTACGTAGTGCTTGATCTTTCGTGTAAGATTGCAAAATGCCTGACGCAATTTTTATGAACAATCTTGATTTTACGACGTGACATTGAGTACAATATCCACAAGTACAAAATGAATTTTTTTCTGCGTCATGTGCAATGGGATTTGTTATTGTGGGGAATATTAATGCTGTCGAGTTGCCAAAATGTTCTTACTCATACCACACCGCCCGATTACGATGACAGCTGGGGGTTAGACGAGATAAACTCTCTTTTTGCTCAATCGTCAAACGTGAGTCCCAGAAAAGTAAGAGAGAACACCCATGAGGATTCGAACGCAACTCCTTCTCAAGTCACAGACACCAAAAACGATCATGTAAACAATAATTTGACATCTTCAACAGAAGTGAATAATAGCACTTTCTCGTCTATGTCGGTTACACCTAGTCCGCAACCCAGTGTATCAACTGTCGCCCCAAATGCTTCATCGACCACAGTTATCCCTGCTGATCCTATTTTGCCTGATAAAGGATCTGCTGAAGAAGAACACAATAGCTCTATGTCCATATTCTTTGTTTTGTGTGTAATTGCATTAGGAATTTTGTTGATACATGTTATGATTCAGACCAATTTTCAGTATTTGCCAGAGAGTATTGCCATTGTATTTTTGGGTGCTGTTATTGGTTTTATTTTGAATTTGATGATAGACAAGAACATTGCTAACTGGAGGAAGGAAGAGGCATTTTCTCCTACTGCATTTTTTCTTGTGTTGCTTCCCCCTATTATTTTTGAATCAGGATATAATCTTCACAAAGGTAATTTTTTTCAGAATATTGGTTCAATTTTAGTGTTTGCTATTATTGGGACAACTATTTCAGCTTTAGTCATAGGTGCTGGTGTCTACCTTCTTGGTCTTGCTCAAGTTGCTTATCGTCTTAGTTTTGTTGAAAGTTTTGCATTTGGTTCATTGATATCAGCAGTTGATCCTGTTGCCACAGTTGCAATATTTCATGCTATGGATGTTGATCCTGTACTTAATATGTTGGTCTTTGGTGAAAGTATTTTAAATGATGCAGTAGCCATTGTATTGACAACTTCTATATTAGAATCAAATAATCCAACCATGTCATCATCTGAAGCAGTAGTTACAGGATTCAATAGATTCACTTTGATGTTCTTTGCGTCAGCAGGAATAGGTGTTGTTTTTGCTCTTGTCAGTGCTCTCTTATTAAAGCATGTTGATTTACGTCGAAATCCATCCTTGGAATTTGGCATGATGTTGGTTTTTACATACGCTCCGTATGCTTTAGCTGAAGGGCTTCATCTTTCAGGTGAGTACATACTACTGTCAAAATGTATTATAATAAAAATAATAAAAAAATGTGTGTCCCCTGAAACTGCTTGTCTTTTTTTAGGCATAATGGCAATTTTGTTTTGTGGAATTGTTATGTCTCATTATACGCATTTCAATCTATCAACTGTAACACAAATTACCATGCAGCAAACAATGAGAACTCTTGCATTCATTGCTGAAACATGTGTATTTGCATACTTGGGTCTTGCACTGTTCAGCTTTCGACATAGATTAGAATTAGCACTTGTGGTATGGAGCATTGCACTTTGTCTCATTGGACGAGCCTGCAATATCTTCCCCCTTGCTGTACTTTGCAATCGTTTCCGAGAGCATCAGATTACAAAAAAGATGATGTTCATCATGTGGTTTAGTGGTAAGTATTTCTTTGTCAGCAAATTTAATTCATGTCTTTTATCAAATAATTTTATGGTGGTTTTATTCATTTTAGGTTTACGTGGAGCTATTGCATATGCTCTCTCTTTGCACTTACAATTCAGTGATGAGACTCGCCATGTGATTGTTACAACTACTCTTATTATAGTTCTCTTTACAACGCTTGTGTTTGGAGGTTCTACAATGCCCTTAATGAAGGTACTTACATTTTCAGCAAATAATTGAATATTAATTAGATCTGATAATTTCATCTAATAAACGTTTGTAGTTTCTACAAGCAGACAGGAAACAACGAAGTCGTAGAAGGCGTCGTGAAAAAGAAATAACTCTTAGCAAAACTCGTGAATGGGTAAGAAATCAATGAATTATTGATTAAACACATTTAAGCAGTAATTTAAGGAAGAGTATTCTAAATACATTTTTAAAATTTGTCAGGGTCAGGCAATTGATTCCGAACATCTTTCTGAATTTACTGAAGAAGAAATGGAAGTTAATTTTATTCAGTCAAGGATAAAAGGATTTGCCAAAATAGATATAAAATATTTTATCCCATTTTTCACTAGAAGATTTACTCAACAGGTATATGTTTATATTTCTTCTATTTTGCAGTTAATAAATTTTTGTTGTCCATGACTAACAGTGATTTATTTTCAAACAGGAATTGAAAGACTGCAAAAGCCAGATGACAGATTTAACAAATCAATGGTATCAAGCTATTCGTGTTTCTCCTACAGAAACTGACGATGAAGGTGGAGTTAATCATACCTAAATGTTGTAAATATTCTAGAAAGCAAAACTATCTTAAAAGCTAGTGCAGCAGAACTTCCTGACCTTATCCAAATTATAAATTGAAATTTTTCTTCTTGCAAAACTTGTCAATGTGCTTTGAACTGGTATATGAAAGTGGTTGTTCTCTGTGCTATATTCTATTTTTTCATGTTAAACATGTAGTATAAAAGATTTTTCATCAAGATGAAATTGTGCTAGTCATTTTCTATGTCATTTCAAGAACATGTACTTGCACAAAGCCAATTTATTTTGATATAAAATTCCACTAGTTAGAAGACATTATTCATCACTGGCCCCTTGCTATACAGTATTATGAAAACATTTGTAAAATATAATAAATTGTTTCTTGAAAGAAGAGAAAAATAAATCCAATGGTCCCTTATTTTACCTGATTTTCCCCAAGATCACGCATGTCTGAATCTTAGAAGCACGGGAAAGCCACCCCATGGGGGGAAAAACTTCTCTAAATAGTTATTGCTGATAAAATTATTGGAAATGTACGAAGGTAAGTTATTTACTGATTTAATAAACAATTAGAAGTTCTTTTACAAAGTATGTCACCTTTTTAATAAAACTTTATTTGAAACTATTAAAAGTTATTAATTTTTTTAAGGGCATTTTATTATAATGAATAATTTATATTTTTTATATACACTTACAGGTATATTGGTTATAATAAATAAAATATGTACACTGTCTGCCTTTTTGTTTATTATCTCATCTATTACCTTCATGTTCTCACTATATACTACCACCCATTCACCCCAGTTCTAAATACCTCTGATATTCCAGATCAGGACCTGAACTTGTAATCTTTTGGAGTATTCACTGCCCCAAAATGCGGTTCAGTATTTGGCTTAAGCCTGCTAACCTGTAATTTCATTTCAAACTGAACAATTTGTCTCAAATATCAACGTATTTCTCCAATTTGAATCATTTTGGAAAAATAATGTTTAGCATTTTTAAGGAATTATGGTGTCAGTTTTGCTATAGATACGGGTTTTCGTTTACAAATGTTTCTTTAGTCTTCCATCGTTCATATTGGTGATCAACGGTCCTCTGAAATTACACTTATTGTAGAAAGATATAACTCATTAACTTCAGCAATTTTTAATAAAAGTCAGGATTTATAAAGCGCCCAAAGATATAATCCATAATTGTCTGGGCGTTAACATTGTAACCTGCAGTGAGGTTTTAAGTATTGGATTGATGATGGCTGCGATTTTCTGGTTCCCAGGGAAGGTCCTATTACAGCTGGGAATTTTGTCCAGCATAGCGCGCAAAAGATAAGAAACTCGAATTACGCACGCGCAAAAGATCGATATTGTCGATTCCAATTCTTCGATTTGCAAAAACTCCATCAATTTATTCGCAGTGGCAGTTCACAAGCTGGAAGGAGAGCGGGGAACATTCAATCGGGAGATCCAATACCAAAAATTTAAGTTGTATGGAACTTTCCCATATACCGATATATCCATAATGTACACATATATTAATAGTATGTGTATATATTTTGTTCGTAATATATATAAAATTTTAGGTACCGAAACGCAGTTCCGTCGCGTTCCACCAGAAATCAAGTACAGTGGAAAACCAGTCAACAGTTATTATACTTAGGTTATTTTAATGTGGCATCTCCAAGATGGAATTCGGCACATCTTTTTGTCTTTCTTGGTCCTGCCCACTGCCTCCTTCAATAGTGTATCAAGCAGTGCTGCAGATGACGTGACTCTAGCGGCAAGACTGAGAATGACGCAAAAAGTCGTGCCGAATTCCATCTTGGAGATGCTACGTTAGAAAAATCCAAGTATAGACTGTTACCAGTCTTTTCCAATTTAAATTGAGTAGCACTTATAGACCACAATGTGAAAAGAGGGGGATGTGGTTGTCCAATCGAGAGCTTCAATACCAAATATTAAAGTCGTAACGAAGCTCTCGATTAGATGACAGTGTCCCTCTCTCCGTCCGGCCTGTCATCTTTAAGTGCCATTCAGAGTAAGCAGCCATGTCCATGTTTGTTCTTTGCATCATGCTTCGTATACTCAAATTTAAACTTAGTGACACGTCAAGCCCACGGCTATAATGAGAAGGGGGATTGTCATCCGATCGGGAGCTTCAATGCTAAAAATTTAAATCGTAACGAAGCTTCCGATTGGGTAGATGTTCCCTTCTCTGACCAGCTCGTGACCCTTAAGTGCCATCATGTGTAAATCGAAGTATTATAATCCTCAGACGCAGTCGAATTAGACCTCAACCTAACCACCCGTTCGTTGGATGAAAAGTTCACTGAATACAATTCCCTCAAAAAATTGTATTTGTAAAGAACAGTTTCAAGAATTGAGGCTGGTTTTTTATACAAAATTATGGATTTGGAAGTAATAATGAAGGTTATACTGTCTCGGAGGAAATGATTAGAACACGATACTTCGTGAATGTAATTTGGGGATGTGAAGTGGTTAGTTTGAATATAAATTTGCGAAAAGTTTTTTCTGAGAAATTGTATTTTCTATAATGTCTTCGAAAACTCGAGGATTACTTCTTTTCGTGTTCGTCACGGCATTTGTTTCTTGTCATTCGACCCCGGCGTCACATCTTCATACACAGCATCATCATCACGGTAGTGAAAGGGAAGAAGATGGTGGTTTTAGCCCTAGAAATAGTCATCATTACGATGATGACGGGGGACATCACTCAGAGTTTGATCACGAGGCAATATTAGGTAGTGTCACATGTGTCTGTACATCAAACTTTTTTACTAATAGTTATTTATCATTGATTTCATTTTCATACTTTTATGACAGGAAGTGTTAAAGATGCAGAAGAATTCGATCAATTAGAACCCGAAGAAGCTAAAAAACGACTAAGAATTCTCCTACTCAAGATGGATTTAAATAGTGATGAATTAATAGAAAGAAATGAATTACACGCATGGATTCTGCGGTCATTCAAGTTAGTTTTGGGATAACATTTTGTATTGAAAATACTTGATTGAATACACTTACCTGTTCACAGGCAGAAGGACCTTACTGAAGTTCAGTTAAACCAACCTTTTTACCATTTGCATAGGATGCTGTCAGAAGAAGAATCTCAAGATCGATTTGAAGATGCTGATGAGAATGAGGATGGAAAAGTGACTTGGAAAGAATATTTATCAGATTCCTATGGATTACAGGATGAAAATGGTCAAGTAATTGAAGAAGATGAAGATGAAGAGAATCTTGACGTTAGATCTGATAATAGCAAAGTGGGTATTGCTGTACATTTTATTTTCATTTGCTTGCTAGTATATTTTGAGTGTTGTTATTAATTGTAAAAATGTTTGTTAAATAGATTAATGTGCTTATATTTTACTATCAAGAGTATGCACAGTAGTTGATGATAATTAGAGCTTGAAAGTTTGGTAAAAAGCCTTCTTATTATTGTTATATTTGTAAGACTTAACCTGGCAGTTGCTCAGATGTTCTGGTGACATCTACAATTAATTAGTTTCTGTACTAGTACGATCACACTAGTTCAGAAACTAGTCAATTGTACAGTACTAGATCGCGGGGCCAGGGAAGGAAAAATTAAGTTGTAAGATTAGGTTTATACGAATTATTTCCACAATTAGTGGTAGTACATAGATCACAAGTGAACCCTCAATATCCTAATTATACTCAGCAGTACGATGCCAGCCATTTGTCCACTGCTCACTCGAACATGAACTACCTCTTCCTTTTGCTTGTGATATCATGTATTATTTTTCTCCACTGGTTTCTGTCTTGAACACAATTACGTCTGGCTGTGTGAGGTTTGTAGCCTTGATTATTTCAATGTGTCACCTATGTCGTTTCCTTCCCATCTTCCTGCTTCCTTCTACTTTCCAAGTATTATTTCCTTTTCCAGGGATTCTGTGTGGCTCATATGTCCAAAATATTTTAGTTTCAATTTAATGGCTTTGGCTTTTAGAGAAAGTTCTGGGTTTATTTTTTTCAAAATTTCTGCATTTGTTTTTTTGTCTTCCCAATTTACATTCAATATTTTCCTCCATGCTCACATTTCAAAAGCATCTAACTTCTTTTTTATGCCTTTCTTAAAATCCAGTTTTCACACCCATACAACATGATTAGAAATACCATTTTCTTGATTAGTTGGATTTTGGTCTTCATAAAAGATGTATGATAGATATGCTTGCATCTTGTATGAATTTCTGTAATTTTCTTTCCGCTGCTTTTCCTTAAATTCTTCTTCTCTGAAGATGTGTACAGTATTCAGAGCTTATTGTAATTCTTTAGTTCTGAACTTTGTCTACCATGCATACACCTCCCTGTTGATGCTCAGGCTTTCTTTTTTACTAATTACCATGAGCCAAATTGTAGAAATGTATCATTAAAGACATTTAATGATGAAAGTTTACAGTGACTGCCAATAATAGCCAAAACTTCCTGGTCTGAGTGGTGTGAAAATGGCTTGGTAATTTGGGTAATAACATAACGTCCATCACATTGGCATTATTGTTCAGTGCTCATGCTTCCTCTTTAAGTTTCCGTTTTGAATACCATTCAGTACTTTACATCGCATGGCCAATACAAAAATAATAATGCTTTTGGTGAAGAGAAATTCTCTCTTCACCAGAAATAGCACATCATAGAATTCTTAAAGAGCTGCATTATTTAGGCATTTCAATTATATTATAACATCTGGTGTCAGAGATAAAATCTTCAAAAGTATGTGAAAGAATGTGATTTTCAAGTGGTGAGGTCTTTTGTAACTCTTTGTGTCAGGGTAAATGTGACTCTCAAAAAAAGAGGTTAATATGGAATATGGTTTGAATATAAGATGTTTGTTCATTTTTAGAGCCATTCAAAATGCTTGACTTCTGTTCGGTGTGCAATGTGCAAGACAAAATATAGTGCTAAAGAGAAGACATACTATTAAAATACTAATTGTACTTAAAAACGGAATTGATCATTCCTCTTACAATTTCAGTTACATTACTAAGGCCAAATTTAGATATTGTGAGGGCAAATCTCTTATTATAAAATTGGGGCACACCTTCAGAAAAATATCCTCTAGAGCTCCTAAAATACATAAATTATTCGAGGATAACTTTCTTGTGGGGAAAAAAAAACTAATTGCTTAAAGAATTGAACATACTCTTTTATTTAAATAATAATTTCTCACTCTGATTTTTAATTCTTAATTTCTCATCCAGAAATACATGTTTAGTTTTACATCGCCCATTCAATTAATTTTTAAAAACAAACTTTTTAGTACTGTAAATTATTTGATTAACTATTATTTTCAGATAAAAACATTTTATGACTTTTCTTTTAAAATATTTTATAAAAATATCGGAACATGTGTGCCTCATGACTGGGGACCCTAAGCAACTTTTTATTTTGCTTATAGGGAAATCCAGCTCTTACTTTCACCGATGAACGAGTGATTTTATCACCAACAAAAAGAATATTACAAATTCAACCCATTTGATGTTACTAGTAAAATCTATTTCTATTATCTTTGTGCACTGAATGCCCACCTCAGTAGCTCAACCTAATGGGGTGCTGCCCTTTGCTAAAGGTTGCTGGTTTGAATCCAGAGCAAGATATCATGCAACTGTGGTGTGGAGGCAATGGCAATCTGTACTGTATCTTATTCAATAGAACAGAAAATATGAATAATTCTCTAGTCATTGCGTTGGAACGAATGTCTCAAAGCTAATATTCAGTGCAGTAATATTACAATAATAATAATAATAATAATAATAATAATAATAATAATAATAATAATACACTGAGTGTATTTAAAAATCTATTATCTGTCAAGGTCACCCATTTGCTTGAAGAGAGTAGTAAGGAAGTGATTTGTCTGTAATATTTATTGCTTTGAGCAATTTCATTCAAGGCCTAAAGGACCATTTTATCCATCAAATTTCAGTTTTGTTGGGAATCTGGTTAGTATCAAAGGCAATGCATGAGTTAGGATGTTTTCATCAAGGTCAGAAGAATGAGAGGAGTTTAAGGGCTCTTCCAGGAGACACGCGATTTGAATGAAGCGTGCCACATTTGTGGTGTTGCCGAGTGGTGCATTTCTGTCTGGATCCTCTAGAAAGTGAGTGAATGTCTGCCTCCCAACTTAAACTGATTATTTTTCAGAGTTTTCCTGTTCAAAATGGAAGATGTTCTTCAAATTTTGCTTATTGATTCTTTGTGATGTTAGCTACATACGCAATAGTTTTTAAAAACATTATCCATTGCTAGTTTTCTCACAATTTTAAAATTTCTGGTAGGCTTTCTCAAGTCACCAAAAGAACCTAATTTGAAAAGGACAAATTTACAGTCATATTACTTGAAAACTAGATAGTGAAATCGATTCAGATTCTACAAGAATGTCCCATCTTTTGATTAATGTTATGAAGAGGGAATGTTAAATATGACATATTTTGCTCTAACCACCTTAATGCTTACTTTATGTATGTATTATCCTTTTTCTTTCTTTCTTGCATTATCATCATTATTTTCTCTTATCTCTTCCCAATCATGATCAAGCTTGAAGCCTATGTGCAAGGCTTGGATTGTGTGTGTGTTTTTTGCTATGGAAGGAATTTTCCAAATGAAAAATTGGGCTCCAGGTTTTGGAAGTGCTCAAAACAGCTGCATGAAAGCGATTCATGAATGGAGATTATTGGATTTTTTTCGTTGTGGCTGACTGGCTTTCTTCACACAGGGAGGAAACTCCTCCCACACTTTGAACGATTTTGGATTTTGTTTTGACTAAATATCCGTTTCTAATGTTCTTTTGTCAAATTTTTCATGCCTTCCAGCAGCCCTATTTAGCCAAAATAAATGCTTTTTTTGCTGTAATTTATTATTAAAATTAAATACCTTTGTGCCAGCTTATTTTGGACAAAACAAAATTTCTTCACTTCCTGGTGCTAATGATAGTGCAGCACTTGTTTCAAGAAAGATGTACAAAACTGGGGAAAATTGCTAATTTCCTTCAATTTTAATTGATTTTGTGCACTTAAACTCAAGGAGAACATTGATATTAATAAAATTGAAGGATCTGTTGGCAATTTCACTGTAACTCTTTCTTTGAAAGCCCATGTGGCTATTTACTCATTATACTAATACTTTTGCTTTTTCATTTTTTGTCTGTTTGTGCTCATCTCAGAAATGGCTAAACTGAGGTGAGGTCAGAGAGACTTTCTCTGATTGTTTTAATCAGAAATAATTTAGGCTCTTTTTTGAGCTTATTGTCTTATGACAAATAGAAAAAGTGATGACGTTTGATGGCCAAATCCTCCATTGGAGCTCAATAGACTTTAATGATTTAAAATACCCCAGGTCCAACTTAAAATCTTATCACTTTATTGATTGGTTATCAATTTGCAGCGATAACTTAAGACATGTTACTGGAAATTTGCCAGCAATATGTCACCGCTTCTAATGTTTAGAGCTACCCATAGCAAACGTGCGAGGACGGAGAGAGACTTGTGAGAGGCTGGGGGGAGCAACGCGGGTTTGGGGAGGAATGCGCAATAAACAGGATTCATTCCTTTTCTTAAGAGATTATGGTAATAAATAAATACCTGCACAATACAGGATACTTAAGCTTGTCATGAAATAAGTATCTTGCATGGTTTTCATTTTGTATCATATTGCAATACATTAAACATTTTCATATGAGTTCTGTGAATTAAAAATGAAAATGTAATAGTCATGTCTTCTATACTAAACTGAAGTACGTTAGTAATTTATTTTAAAGAAAGTTGCTACTTTTCAGGACTCCTTTTTCAAATTCATTTCATTTATTGTATTCATTTCAGTCATGTCAAATGAATTTTTAACTGTTGAAGACTTTTCAGGGATTATTGACTGAGTGAAAGTCATTTCATGCTCACAAGTGATTAAGGTTGATGCTTCATTTTACCATATTTGCCTAACTGTAAAACTAATTTTTAAAAGGCAGCCTGAAATTTTTTAAAATTATTTTTATTTATTTATTTTTTACTTTCAACTAATTCTCATTAATTCATTAAAAATAAAATCGAAAATTGTCTTGATGAGAAAGATAAATCTTTTTGCTGGAGCTGTCACTCTTTTCTTGTTCCTTATAATAATTTTTGTCATTACTGTTATCTTCGCGTGTATCTTTCTTTCCTTCTGGGCTCTTCCTTACTTTCTCTTATTCTTCGGTGACATCAATTTTCTTCATCTCTTGCTCATGTTTGTGGCTCTATTAACTCTTGGCTGGTATCTTTTGGTCAGACTTGACTGGACTGGACTGTTATCGATTTATATGAGAATGATCCTTGATCATTGTGTGCATATCAATGTTCTCGTTCCAATAATAATGTTCCAGGGTTTGAACTTTCAGACTCTCTAAAAGTGATGTTTATTTGATAAGACTGAAATTATTTATATTAAAGGTATTGTATTTTGTGAGTTAGATACAACTGAAGCCAATTTAATAATGATCCAATGATATCAGATTTTTGTAGTTTATCAAGCTAAAAAAGAATAATTATTTTTTCAATCAATTATTGATACTTTATCAGAATATTCAGAAAAGTCAGTATTTCTATTTATTTCCCATTTTCTAAGGAGTCAATTAGGTCATGGTTAAGTAAGTAAAATAAATAAGGTTGCTAATGTATTTATACCAGACAAAACCACGTTCTTCTACAATTGAGGAAATAATTAATGGTTTATTTTTGTTGATTACTATTTTGAGTTCATACAATACAATACATTTACATTACAATAATTTATTATTTATAATATGAATATTTATTTATGATTTATTAAATTTCCACTAACACTATTTTTTCCCCTCTGACTGGATTTAAAATGTTGACATTTTAATTTATTAATATTCTCATAGTCGCTAAAAATTAACTCATTTTAACTTATCACAAGTCATAGCAAAAGGTATTATCAGTCTGTTAATAAAGTCTCTTTTGATTGGGTCCTGAGTGAGCTTTGTTTCTTGCTGCTTCAATCATGTGGTTCCTTCTGGAATTCCACTTTTCATTAAATGTTAAAAAATCTAGGAAATTAAAATATACACAAACAGGAATATAGCCTCTGTCAATCACTTTACATAGAATTAAACAAGCATGCATTACAGTTCTGTCCAGTCTTTTTTTAAAGTATTGATTTGAGTTCATGAAAGATTTTTGAATCTTGATTTCTTGCGTTCACATTGAATTCTTTCGGAAGCACTCCCTTTGCACTTAGTATAATTCACTTATGATTTCTGGAACGTGTGGCTCCATCTGTCTACAGGCCTGAAGGGCCTTGGCCCCTGAGTTATTAAAAAAAATATTTGAGACTAATGTTTTCGAAATATAAAATAAAAAACCATATAAAAAGTGATGTATAATTAAACTATACGCAAAAAATTAGCATAACGAAGTGATGTGTCGTGCATGATTGGATAATAATATGGAATGTTTGCTGGTTGATGTGAGAATATCACTCAGTGATGAGAAGTTTGGTTTTCTTAACATAACTTCTGTTTAAACTTGTACTTGGGAGGGGGGGGGAGATCAGTGAAGGGGAGTCCCCAAAGCTAAACAACCCTGTCTGCCTCTCTGTGGTGAAGAGAATATACTGTGCGCATGAGTGGGGCGGTTGAGGTGAGATCTTGTCTTGTGCACGGCATTCACAGGTTCCATACATGATATTATTCGCAGTGTGCAATGATAGAGTTCTTTTCTGTTTACTGAAGCTCTTTTTTCTGTACTAACCGCGAAACTTTCTTAATCTATTGCTGTGATGTCTGGTGAATCATAACTACTTTTAAACATTCTCGTTAATCTGAGCGTTTCTGAGTATTCCCATTCATTGAGACACCTGCGTTTTGGCATGTTCTTAATCCTGATTGGAGAGCAATGAGTCATGACATCGGTTGAATTTCACCGGTATTGAAATTGGCTGATGCTTCCGTTGGAAGTGGGTGGGTGGATGGAAGGGATTGCCAAAGCGATGTGCCTGATCGGCTGTTAACTTTCCGTGAAAAGGCTGTGTGTAAATCTGCTTCTTTTGGACACTTTGTCTCTGGGGCTGATGACGGAGTTCGGAATGGGGTAGCTAGCCGTCTGCAGCTGCGTCAAGCAAGGCTGTGCACCCAATTAATTTACTACCATTTGGGCTAATTAGAACTTTTTATTTGTTTCTTGGCGACGTTATTTTCTGTAGAGTTGTAAAGTAGATCATAAAAGTGTTTAACTGCAACATTCAATGGTTCATTCAAAATACAGTTCCAAGAAATATCCCTTAAGTCATCAGTAATTCCATTGAAGTTAGCTTTTTCAAGGTTGCAAACTTGAAGGCTGTAATTTATATTCATAGTACTAGGTTTTAGAAATATGGTGGAGCATGTTAGAGGAGGATGATACTGACCTGCTGGGATTAATGCTTGGGTGATGTTATGTCGGTAATATGTTTGTTGGAAAAAATAAGATTGAGGTTTTCATCTCTTATGCTTTTTTTTTGTTGATTGAATTAAGCCACAGACCACTTCTGTAGATACTAGGCTGGTAAGGAGCTGAGTGAAACATTGAGGTAGACCCAGTCAAAAAAATGTATCTCTACCAGCATTGTATGAACCTCTTCTTGTGTTGCAGCTGATTCAAGATGATAAAATTATGTTTGAAGCAGCAGATCGGAACAAGGATGGAGTGCTTGACAACAGTGAATTTATTCTTTTCACTCATCCTGAGGAACATCCTGAAATGCTTCCTCTAGTGTTGCAGCAAACACTAACTGATAAGGACACTGATAAAGATGGATTTATTAGTTTTCAAGAATTTATTGGTGATCAAGGTGAAGTATTGAAACTATACATGAATTTTTGCATATTTTTAATATTTTTGAATTTCATAAAAATTAATTGAGCTCACGATTTAAAAATACATGGATTGTAGAAATGTAACATTTTGTTAAAGCCTGGCCTTTACTTTCACTTTGCGAAACTTTTTTTGAGGGGGAGAGCAGGTAAATCCCTCAGATCCTCAGTGCTCAGCCCCACTGCCCGCATTCACCGCTCCCCCTTACTCACTGTCGATTCTCTCTGCCCATGCTCTTTGGGTTATATCATAATACCAACAACTCATGTTACCAACTGCAAAACTGCTTTGGAATATTGTTTCCAAAAAGCTTTGTATCTAATACAAATGTTTCAATTAATACTTGAGTAGTTCAGTGTGACAAAAAATGAAGCTATTAATCTGATAATTGATCAAAATTGAAGCTAGTGTAGCCTAGTAGCAATATTTAGGGTTTCATGTGATGTACATATTTCAAGGAGCACTTCTGGAAGGAAGCAATCTGAAGTGGAAACAATATTTGGAAGCGATCATCACAATCAAAGATCATTTCAGTGGGGCTTCTTATGTTTGGTGAAGGATGCAAATTAGAGACCTGCAAGAGATGATATTGCTCGAGCTGGATATTACAGTTCACAGAAAATCCACTAGATGTCAGGCCAGTAGGACAGGAATTTACTCAAAATAATAATAATAATAATAATAATAATAGTAATAATAATAATAATAATAATGATGATGATAATAACAATAATACAGCAATTGAAACGTTTAAACATGAATACACTATTTCTAATGTTTTTTTAAAAATTTTATCATTCTGGATAAATATCATACTGACATGCTGCTGCTCAAATGAAAGGTAAAAATATCGTTCTGGTACCACTTAATTATTGGAAAAGTTTCTAAATTAAATGAAAATAATACATTATTCAACAAATTTGTGCAAGTTGATTGTGCAAACCTTAAAATTCTGTTAGTTTCCTGTGGGGGAAAAAAAGAGGTTTGTTTACTTCCAAATTTGTCAAATCTGAATAAAGTCTGCAATTTCACAATGTGTAAAACCTCCTCCTCTTATCATTTTTCTTTTTGAATTTCTTCTTCTGTGTTATGGCGCATTGTCCAGGCGAATCTTAAGCTTTCATAATCTTCTTAATTTGCTTTTTAAGTCACAACACACTGTAAACACGTGCAATCATATTCCACTCCGGGACCCTTATCTATAAATGCCTTGTGTATCCCGATACGTGGAAATTGCCACCACTTTCGTGGGCCTGTGAACCAGCCCACAGGCAGTGACCACAGGATACTTGAGGACATGGTACTCAAAGATGAAATGCTCGAGCAAGCAAATGGCACACCTTGCAGGTCTCAAATGCAGATCATTTAGGTCAACATACTTTATAATGCTTTTATGAGTTCAGAACTAGATTGTGCTCACCATCTCATTTTGTGGAAATAGGTTATTGCACTGGAAGTTCTCCAGGAATTTGCCAAATTTTTCAATACAATTGGGGCTTCTCTTCCTAGGGAAATTGATTACTGATACAGTACAATATTTGCTTTATTATTTTCAGTTTGTACACATGCATTTCATTTCCTGAATTTTTACTTAAACCAATGTTTTTATAGGTAAGAAGCATGATAAAGAGTGGCTCATTTCTGAAAAAGAAAAATTTGACCATGAATATGACAAAGATGGGGATGGTCGCTTGAATGGTCCCGAAATACTATCCTGGATTGTACCTAGCAATGAGTAAGTAAACAGCCCTTAATAGAGAAGAAGAGAGTATAAAATCTGTGGACATTAATAAACTTTTTTTTCTTTCTTTTTTCAGTGAAATTGCTGAAGAGGAAGTGAGCCATTTGTTTGCCTCCTCAGATGACAATGAAGATGGTGTCCTGAGCTTTCAGGAGATTCTCGATCATCATCAGACATTTGTTGGAAGTGAGGCCACTGACTACGGTGATCATTTGCATAATATTCATGTCTTCCAGGATGAATTGTGAAGACAATTCCCATACATCTGTTCATTTATTTATTGAAATACTTTTATTTATCTTCACTGAGCTTTTTAGATGCTTCCAAATTTATATTGTTTTAGTTTTTTCTGTACAAACTGTTTTATTGAGATTGTAATAATATTTTGTTTTTTATTAATGTTTAAAAAAAAAGAGTCCTTGATCATTCACCTCATTTATCTCCCTTCACATGTCATGATCTAGATTTTTATTGAAAATCTACAAACATTTTTTTCGATACCTTTTCATTTTCTTTCTCCTTGAAAGTTACTTTGAAACTGTTGTGTGTACAAACCTTCATTAATATTATTTACTTCCATCAATACTTGGTGTTATGTAACAGTAATTCATTTCTCTAGCCTGTAGTAAATTACCTCAAAGATGGATGTCTGTTGATGCAAAATGAATTGGTCACTTACCCTGCCCTCATAACTTGAAGCATCCAATGCTACCTGATATGTATCAAGGATAAACATTTTCTGAAGAATACTCACTTTTATAGTCACATTTCTGAGTAAATGTTATTCATGAATGCATTGGTTTTTATAGATACATTCAACTGGCTGTAATGTCATGAATGATTCAGTATAATTTTGCAAAGCATTGCTCTATTCTGAACTTAATATACGTACTTGATATTCAAGGTATAAAATTTGATATTTATGTAGGTTTTTTTTTTTGCGTGAAATTTTTTAAGCATTTTTGTTCAGTGAGTTTACCAGTCAGTACCTGTGCTTTCCTGTTATTTTATGCAACATATTGTATTAATACAAGCCTGTATTTAGTTCCGACATTTTGACGGACTGAATAGTTTTGTTAAACAAATCATACATAAATGACTTATGTAAAGTATTGATTTTGTATTTATTTCATAGAAACCCTTTTGTTTTCCTAGTTTATTAAATCATGGTAGAGGTACTTCTGGCAGATTCTTTACTCCACATTAGAAAGTTTTAAAGCATTTATAAAACTTAAAATTTTTTGATAAAGTGTGCATTTTTGATATCTCTTTATTTACTTCTAAATAAATATATTAACTTTGGTACAAATGTAATATTTCTTAGTTACAATTTCAGTCTCTTGATATCATCACTTCGAAAATCAACCCTGAAAAATGAAACAATAGTGAGATTACACTTTAAAAAAAACAAACAATTTTGTAAGTTACATGAATAACTTCTCACCGCAAAGCCAGGACTTGACGTATTTCTGATGGTGTCAATCTCCATGTAAGTGGACCAGTTGAAGATCCCCAATAATCAGAAATTTCACTAACTTTCTCCAAGTTGAGAAGGGTGGCCATCTGTGTTAAACGTGCAAATTTGTCTCGCACAGACCATGATGTAGAACTGGTTAAAAAGCTGGCCAATGCACGGACTTCTTTATCAAGGACAAGACCTCCAAGCTGCCAAATATAGAAGAAAAAATGTTAAGAAATTAAATTCTTTTACTCACTAGTAAAATAATTCTTTCTTCCTTTTATTGTAGTTTCTTCAAGAATTCTAATATTTTACCAGCAATGATAGTTTATTTCAGACAGACACACTAAAAGTATCACTTAAAAATAGGATTATTTGCAAATGTGATTTGGATGTTGGGTCATAAAGGCTAATTCTTATTTTTGAGTATGGCTCTTGTTCACTGTGAACTGTTCGTTGGATTCAATTCTAATCAAAGCTTATAGTGTTCTTTCTTTACAATATGTTTGTAACTGCAGTTTGAATTTAGGAGGCCAGTTTGTTCACAATGGAGGTTTTGAACAGGATATGTGAAAAGATGGGGCTGTAAATGTTATTGATAAATTTCCTTCAACTGATCAAACAAGTTTACCTAATAACAGATTAAGATGCCTTTTCAATTTTATTAATTTCAGAAAGTAAACTTAACCATTCAAGTGCTTTCTTAAAAAAGTGAATCAGTAATCATGCGATGGATAGACACATGATTGTTTATAGTGAATGTGAGGGCCAAAGGCCCGAGCTTCTTCGTGATTTGGATTCAGGTGAGAAGTGAGAAAACTTGCCTTTGAAAGTAATGGGGCATTACGATGTGGTGGGAACAAAGCCTATGCGAAGACATTGCACTGAGGCAGAATGAACCGAAAGCAAAGAGACTGAATCTTTCTTGGCGTGACTCCTCCTTTTAGGTGAACCATAGCCTAAACTAAGAATTAACTGTCATAAAGAATGAAACAAACTTAAAAGTACTGCCTATATATACATCAATAGGATGAGATAAAATAATATTGGATTTGTAAAATTTGATGATTTTTCAGTTTCAGAAAATTCACCGAAGTGTATTATTCCATTTAAAAAAATGTAAAATCAGAGCCCTTTCAGCAACTCACTTTTCTCTTCGTTTAAGATTATTTTCTTACTATCCTCCTCATTATCTATTTTTTACCAATACTGAATGAGTAATTTAGTATTTTATGTACAATCTTGTAAATATGGTAATTCTTTAATAAGTATGGTAGGTTCACTTAGAAAATGATCAGTCAATACAACTGTGAAGTCCAGGAAGGTAACCGTAATATTCCAGAAGTAAGTTTGGACAAGTGAAAGACTTTGCAAGGGGAAGGAGAGAAATGAAAGGACAGGAAAAGTTACAACAAATTATGGACTGAGTAGTCTGTACTATGTTGGTAACTATCGTCCCATCAAGAAACACCAAATTTGACATGCACTGCCAGTTCCAGTTCAGCGAGTGTCGTCAGTAATAAGAAATCAGAAATGAAAATGGACCGTCTCAAAATGTAAATGTTTATCTGACCAGGATACATACCTGAGACTTTCTGTTATCCAGACTGACACACTGACCAATTGTGGAATCAAATATTGGATTTGTGGGGAGATGTACATAATTTCACAATCTTTAAAGATACATTGGGATGAAGATGAAGTCAACAAAGTGTGTTTCATGTTTTGTTTCATCTTCATCCCATTTGTACTGATAAAACATTTTCTCCCCTCAAGAAAATTTTATACTGAATTGAGTGCCATAGAAGGGGACAAGTTAAAAGCTAGCAATCTCCAGTTTTAATGATTTTGTCACAGACCACAACTTATTTGATCAGTTTACCTTCAGACTTGGCAATTTATTGTTAGTATTAATGATTATTTGGATGAATATGTTTACTTACCTTTTTACTGTTATTCAGTAAATTGTGTTAAGATCACATAATTGGCATTTGAAATTTTGAGATTGCTGAGTTTGAAGCAATCTCAAACTCAGCATTTGAGGATCATACAGAATATGGAGTTTGCCAATTAAGTTAATGTGGAAAGTAAACATTTCCAGTTTGATTAACAAGACGGCATTGATTGCCCCTACTTTTTTTATTTCAAAAATTACTGTATTTACCCAATTAGAGGAGTTTCTTTTTTTTTTTTTTTTTTATATATATATATAAATTTTTTCCCCCTTTTTGAAAAATGCCAGCTTATATTTGCAAATTAAGCCTATACTTGGGTTTTCGTATTGTGGTAGCTGAGGGTATTCTCTTCAAGATGGAATATGGCACATTACAGAAAACATATTATAGAGATATATGGCATATTACAGAAAACAGTAAAGCTTTCACATACCCTATTAAAAGATGTCTTGAAGACAGCCTTTTCTAAGTGAATGGTGACTTCTTCTGTCAGAATGCTGACTAATGTATCATAGTTTCCAGGCGTAAGACTTTCTTTGAAGTTCTCCAATAATCCATGCAAATTTCTCACTAAAGTTTGAACAAAAGGTTGGTCAGCTTCATATGCTGTAAATTCTTCCTGTAATTTACACAAATTTATTTATTTAGATAATAATTTAACAGTAAGTATTCAACTATCCTGAGTGATATACCTCAGAGAGCTGATGACTGACAGACTGAAATGAATCAACCCACGGACCAACTCGTGGCTTCACTGCTGAAGCCCTCAGCTGTTGAATGCCGTAATCCAAAACAGCTTTTATCCCGGAAGTGGAACTGCTCAGGCCATGGAGACAGCTATCGAGCTTACTCCGCTCCATTGGGGTGGAGACCGGGATTTCATCAGAAACTTGTTTAACTAACGTCTCCACATACTCTGAAGCTGAATCTGCATTGTTCAAGGCAGCCAAGAACAGCACTCTTTGCTGCTCAGAGTCAGTGGGTTGCAGTCGCCCAGCCAGCACGCTGTTGTAAGCTTGAGTTAAATCAAGGTACCCTGAAGGATAACCTTGACGAAGTCTTGCACGAAGAGCACTGCATAATTCTTCTTCAAGCAAGGCACCGGCGTTATTTATAACGGCACATGTTCCATCCAAACTGGCACTTGAAGCAGCACGTCTGAAACACAATTATTCAATAAACATCTCAATGCTTACACTCACAAAATCTGGAGAGCCAAGGGGGCACATTCTTCTGACTAATGAAACAGATATTGAACTTCTTAAGTTACCTGTTCACTCATCTGCCTTGATAGAGCATTATTTTAAATTGTATTACGTTTCAGTTTTCATGTCATTGTTAACAATTCAGTTGATATTAATAAAAAAATGATAATATTGTAAAAGTGAATGAATTGTGTCATAAAAACATCCTCTCTGAGTGTACTCCTTTGGAAACACTTGACAGCACTCGTTCCTAAGTCACAAGTGCCCTCTTGGCTCTCCAGATTCTGTGAATGTAAATACATACAAAATGTTTAGAAATAGTTCAGCATACATTTTTTAGAATGATCTCTCCCTACTGTAGTCTTACCTGATCCATTTGTAGACCACAATTATAAAGAAATATCGACTATTCTAAAGATTCCGTCATTGAAATCAATGAGGGAATTAAATGATATGAAGTTTCTAAATAAACTGGTAAACGGTATTATTTCAAGCCCTTTTTTTCTGAATGATTTGAATTGTTATGTTCCAAATAGAATAAATAGAAGGATCTACTTAGGTGATATGATGGTATTAAAAATAGATCATCTTTAGTAAGAGGACAAATTTAAAAAATCTGTAAATTAATAATTTTGTGTCTGATAATTTTTCACATTAAAAAATGTAATAAAAAGTCCTGTGCATGCCAAACATACATTGAATTAAAATTAACTCAGGATAGTATACAAGGCGATAATGTGATAATGAAGTTTTGAGGGCAGGTCTCCTGTGTTGACCATGAAGGAAAAACTAAGGTGATTTATTTGGCATAAGCTGTATGAATAACAAAGAATGGTGCACTTGGGACCATCTGGCTCGTGGGCATTAGCCACAGGGTAAGTCGGGTGATCATAGAGAGTGAGGTGAGTGGCATAAAAACACATTAGAAATCAAGCTTTGCAAGATTCGACGTTGTTTTATGTAAATCTCAACAGAGTCACATCACCAGACTTGGAATTGCAGAATTAAGCGTTAATTGAGGTGTACTGTACAGTGAAATTAGGGTGGTTGGTATCATGTAAATAGAAAAGCACTAGTGGATTAAGAATGTAAGAAATGTCTACACATTTTGAGTCATTATGTGTGTTGATTATGTTTAAGGTCAAGATAAACTAAGATACACCAATTTTCTGACCTCCATCCCCTTCTCCACTCATTAATTTTATGAAAAATGGTTTTTTTAGTTCTCTTATCCTACACCCCATAAAAGGCTTTAACACTTGGAATGGGTGAAAATGGCTTTGCATATTCTAAATAATAAAATGATAAATAAGTTAATTTTTGGCAGTAAAATTTAATTTTTAACCCGCTTAATAGGCAAAACAATCCAAAATATTTTTATTACAGAAACATTCTGAGGTGCTACCATAAAAAAATATATTTTGTATATTTGCTTATCAAGTATTTAAATGGATTTTTTATGTTTCTGAAGAGTGGAACAAAGCCAAACTGGTAATGCAAAAGAATGGCACAGACTTTCTCTTGGTAAAATTTTCCAATTTCCTTCATGTGGGCTAGCTTTACAATCTTGCCCCCATTCTTTTGGTGGCTGCCATCTATCGCCGCCACAAATACATTTTTTAAAAAAAGTTTTCTCAATTTTTCAGTTTGCTAATGGTAGTTTCGAAATATTACTGTTAAAATATTAAGGAAGGGTAACACCTTGTCCTGTACAGAAATTTTCCTTGAAAAATATCGAGCCTTTTTTAAAAAATGGCGTTTGTGTTCATCAATCTCTGTCTTCAATTTTATAGTTGTAGGATGACACTGAAAAAACTCCAAACTTTTGCAATTTTCGAAAAATTCAGAGTTAACCAAAAATTGGACCTCTGCCACCATTTACTCTATTCTTACAAGAAATTTAAAGAAAAAATTTAGAGGCGTTTTTGAGAAAATTTTGAAAATGTCTGGGGAACTTCAAGTAAGGTACCTTCAAAACTTAAAATAGAGCCACATGGACAAGTGTTTTTTTTTTGTTTTTTTTTTTTTTAAATTTTGAAACAATCCTATGCATGGTTTAGGTGCTAGTAGTGTTCACAGACAGACGTTTTGAGAAACACTACTTTTTCAGTATCAGGGAACCCCAAAATGTGCATTTCTTTTGAAATCTTGAAGTCAATTTTCCGCAACATTACATAACTTTCTCTATACTACTCCGTATATACATATGTATATGAGAATGTTAAAAATGTGAGAATGGAAAAAACGGAGTCAACAAAAACATTAATTGCAAACTTCACAAAAGTCCCATTCATTTCCTGAAATTTCTCCGATTTCCATCAGTTTTGTGGAGCATTCTCAATTGGAATCCAGTGATGATTTCTTCCCAGAATTAAATAACTGAGAACTTTGTCACAATTATATGGTTTTGTAAATGCTGAAAAGCTTATGATGCCATGTAATTTAGGGTTATAAGTATCTTTATGAAGTATTTATAAAAAATCGGTTTGCTTTGTGTAATGTAGAATGGGAGATACAGATTTCAAGGAAGGGGAAAGGACACAAACAAGAGATGAAGAGCTGGGTCAAAGATAAAAAACAATCCACTATATGGGACATTTAAAAAGAATAAATGCTAGCAGGTTAACTAACCAGATCCATGTCTTCTTGAAAAGTAAAGTCACCAGTCCAAAGTGGTACAGACAGAAAAGGACATTAGAGAATTAGGATCTCCACGTTTACAAGATTGTGATATAATTAGAAAAATTACAAAATCGCAGGGTTTCAAGGTGGGAAAAAAAGGCAAACAAAACATGAGGTGTGAGCAACGAAAGCAGACTCATTTGTTGTGTATGAAAGATTACTGGGCTAACAAAAAGGTCAAAAAGTATTGGTTCTGCGGGGTCCTAAGTGACCCATTCGCAAAGAAGAAATATGTTGTTACTCTTCGAACATTACTCTAACACATCCACTTTTCAAAATTTCAAATTCAAGTACACTAGATAGTTAAGGTTTTCCCTTTCTCTTAATAAAAAAAATACCACCCAAAAAACGATTTGGGTGGTATTTGGAATGGAGAACTTTATTTTTATGGTAATTGCTGTGTTTGCATGTTAAAGTACATCAAAAAATTTCTGACAGAAAATGATGTTTTGGGGCTACTAAATCTGTAAATAAATGAAAGGGAATGTGCGTATGTCTGCCGTAAATAAACGCCAAACCTTCTCGACAGATTTTGCTAAAATTGTCAAACATTTTTCTTATTATTATCAGGAGTATTTAAAGAAATGTTTGAATTAAATCGGACATGTCGAGGCGTTGTTGATGACGCGTTTATGACTCGCTCAGTGCATGGTGCCCCTGAATAGAAGCGCTAGGCAATCCGCCGCACTGTCGAGTATTAAGCGCGTGCTGGCTGCATAGTCTGCCCCTAGGAGAGTGAATTATCGGCCGGAATTATTACTTGAAAGTTAACTTGTAAGTAAATCAAATTTCCCCAAGACATCATCATAGCACGAACGCACGCCCAAACATACGAGAGAACGTTTTAACAATAGAATACTTGACAACCATGTCCAAACCAGGGCATAGCGCGGGCAAATCACGCGATCAGTAGCGCGAGAAGTGTTATACACTGCAATAGCGAAGTATTGCGGCGTCCGCCAGTGTTATTGCAGAACGTAATTGCCAGCATAAGAATGGAGTTGAAACGTCCTCTGAAAGGAGTTACTTGGAGTATTGCAACATTGCATTGAGAGTAAGTCTTTGCGAGTCGTTTGTCTCTTTATCGCACGCACAAAGCGGGGCTCACCAAAACATTGGATAACAAAAAAGCTCGATAACCATTTAGAATCGTGTGAACACGCTCTAAAGCCACGACTCGACCGAGAACCAGCGTGTGCAACCAGCGCACCGAAACCCTGAGGAGGGACTTGTGACTTACGTGTGCATACCCATCGATAAGAGGGCGCAATCAAGTTGCTGAGTAACATCATTTGGAAGCCAGTGTCCTACGTGGGCGTACCTTTAGGGTCCGTCCATAAATTACATAATGCAAATTTGGGACATTTTGAATACCTTCTCCCTCTGTAACGCACACGTAACGCGCGCTTGAACCCCCTAAATAATTACGTAACGCATGCGAACAGCCCCCACCAGCATTTACAAAAAAAGAAACAAAAACAATTTGCATTAATTTTGTTTTATGTATTAACAATATTTAAAGTCGGAAGTAATTGGCGCTGCTGAATGCACCTAACAACTAGATTGGGGGACAGTTTTAATATTGATGAAAAGAGCATTGACGAGAAACTTTCTGACATGTCGTAGAGGACGTATGGGTGAGAAGTGCGTCAATTGTATTCTAGAATATACTATAGATGAGTTCAGTCAATATTCCATTGATGAAAATACACGTTTTTGATTATTGACAACATTTACACATTTTTTAATTTATTTATAATATTAATTTATTTTATTAATAATTTAATGTTTTAGAGTACGACTGAATAAAAGGGATACTTTCAGTAAATGTTGCAGAAAAACAATATCAGCTTAACGTAACAGTTAACTAATACTACCGACTCCCACGTAACGCAACATAACACTTTCACCAGCCCTGTCCATTCTCCTTAGTGGAACGCAACAGTAGAGTAACACCCCAACTCCCACGTAACGCGTTCACCAGCACTCTCCCCCCTTCTTTACCGTAACAGTCAACGAACACCCCAGCTCCCACGTCACGCAGTGTAACGCTTTCATCAGCCTCCTCCTCAGCGTAACGTAACAGTAAACAAACACCCCAACTCCCACGTAACGCAGCGTAAAGCATTCATCAGCACTGTCCCCCCTTCTTAGCGTAACGTAAGAATAAACTAACACCACCATTCCCACGTAACGCAGCGTAACGCTTCCACCTGTCCCCTCCCTAGCGTAACGTAACTAAACGAACACCCCAGCTCCCACGTAACGCAGCTTAACGCTTTCATCAGTCCCTCCCCCTCCTTAGCGTACCCTAACAGTGAACTAACACCCCCAGCTCCCACGTAACGCTTCCAGCAGCACTCCCCCCTCCTTAGCGCAACGTAAGAATAAACGAGCACCCCAGCTCCCATGTAACGCAGCTTAACGCTTTCACCAGTCCCTCCCCCTCCTTAACGTACCATAACAGTAAAGTAACACCCCCACTCCCACGTAACGCATTCATCAGCACTCTTCCCCCTCCTTAGCGTAACGTAAGAATAAACGAACACCCCAGCTCCCACGTAACGCAGCTTAACGCTTTCACCTGTCCCTCCCTCTCCTTAGCGTACCCTAACAGTAAATTAAAACCCCAGCTCCCACGTTATGCATTCATCATCACTCTCCCCCCTCCTTAGCGTAACGTAAGAATAAACGAACACCCCAACTCCCACGTAACGCAGCATAACGCTTTCACCAGTCCCTCCCCCTCCTTAGCGTACCCTAACAGTAAACTAACACCCCAGCTCCCACGTTACGCATTCATCAGCACTCTCCCCCTCCTTAGCGTAACGTAAGAATAAACGAACACCCCAACTCCACGTAACGCACGCTTTCACCAGTCCCTCCCCCTCCTTAGCGTACCCTAACAGTAAACTAACACCCCAGCTCCCACGTAACGCATTCATCAGCACTCTCCCCCCTCCTTAGCGTAACGTAAGAATAAACGAACACCCCAGCTCCCACGTAACGTAGCTTAACGCTTTCACCAGTCCCTCCCCCTCCTTAGCGTACCCTAACAGTAAACTAACACCCCAGCTCCCACGTTACGCATTCATCAGCACTCTCCACTTCCTTAGCGTAATGTAAGAATAAACGAACACCCCAGCTCCCACGTAACGTAGCTTAACGCTTTCACCAGTCCCTCCCCCTCCTTAGCGTACCCTAACAGTAAATTAAAACCCCAGCTCCCACGTTACGCATTCATCAGCACTCTCCCCCTCCTTAGCGTAACGTAAGAATAAACGAACACCCCAGCTCCCACGTAACGCAGCTTAACGCTTTCACCAGTCCCTCCCCCTCCTTAGCGTACCCTAACAGTGAACTAACACCCCCAGCTCCCACGTAACGCTTCCAGCAGCACTCTCCCCCTCCTTAGCGTAACGTAAGAATAAACGAACACCCCAGCTCCCACGTAACGCAGCTTAACGCTTTCACCAGTCCCTCCCCCTCCTTAGCGTACCCTAACGGTGAACTAACATCCCAGCTTCCACGTTACGCGTTCATCAGCACTCCCCCCCTCCTTAGCGTAACGTAAGAACAAACGAACACCCCAGCAGTAACGCAGCTTAACGCTTTGACCAGTCCCTTCCCCTCCTTGGCGTACCCTAACAGTAAACTAACACCCCGACTCCCACGTAACGCATTCATCAGCACTCTCCCCCCCTTAGCGTAACGTAAGAATAAACGAACACCCCAGCTCCCACGTAACGCAACTTAACGCTTTCACCAGTCCCTCCCCCTCCTTAGCGTACCCTAACAGTGAACTAACACCCCAGCTTCCACGTTACGCGTTCATCAGCACTCTCCCCCACCCTTAGCGTAACGTAAGAATAAACGAACACCCCAGCTCCCACGTAACGCAGCTTAACGCTTTCACCAGTCCCTCCCCCTCCTTAGCGTACCCTAACAGTAAACTAACACTCCGACTGCCACGTAACGCAGCGTGACGCTTCCAGCAGCCCCGTGGCGCGACGTGAGAGTGGTGGCTGACCTGATGCACTTGCGCAGGATGAAGAAGACGTCGTCGACGGCGCTGGAGCAGAGGCCGGCGTCGTCGAGCGCGTCGAGCGCGATGGCCTTGCGCACGCTGCGCACCATGAAGAGGCGCTCCAGCTGCAGGTAGGTGGAGAGCAGCTCCTGCATGCGGCGGCTGGCGTCGCTGCGCGCCAGCGCCGCCTCCACCTCCTGCAGGCGCGCGCCGCGCTGCGCGGGCGTCGCGGCGCCGGCGTCCGCGTCCGCCGCCAGGCGCCGCCGCAGGAAGCGCTCGAACAGCGCGTAGCGCGCGTGCGCGATGGCCAGCTCGCCCAGCGCCGGGTCCAGCTCGCGCACCTCCGCGCCCGCGCCCGCGCCCGCCCCCGCCTGCACAACACACACACACACACACTGCTTTGAAGAGAAAAGCAAGGCGCGTTAAAGGCCTTTCCTGGACAAATCAACGCCCGAAAGAAATTTAAAAATATACATTTATTAATGCATTTATTTAATAAATAAATCCGGATTCACTGGATAAATCAGACATTACGAGAAAAAAAACGATGATTCCAGTCAATTTAAATACATTTGTAGCAGACGTTTCAGAATAATCTCAGAAATTTATAGGTACCAGGTCCTTGCCTCATTGTTTTTGTTTTATACTAATAATATTCATGTAATATGTAATGACTGTAACTGGTTGGTTGATGTTGACCTTTCAGATACTGAAGAGGGTCTTACAATTTAGGTCAAAACGTCTGCTACAAATATATTTAAATTAACTGGAATCATCGTTTTTTTCTTGTAATGTATTTATTGATTAATAATAGCTTTCTGAGTTACATTATACAATTATATCAACATTTTTGTTTAAGAGTTCGATACCGGTCGTCCGTAACGCATATGAAGCTGTTGACTTCATTCCGCCATAAGGCCTGTGTAAAACGAGGGGGGCGACGTCATGCATGCATTGCACAGGCTTACCAGCCGGCGAAGGCTGCGGCCAGAAAGTCTTCAAGGGGGGCCTAGGATCCGAAGAAGGGCGTGCTCACCAGATAGCATTACTATGCAGCAGCTCAGCGAGCAAAATTGTGCATCAACTAGTTTTCCCAATTTGGGATAGAGGCGCTACTCCCTTATGCCTGTATCGGAAGAGATTATGTATAGAAATATAATGCAATGCAATGCAATGCTTTTCCAGCCTTCCCAATTTAGAAAACCACGAGCCGCAATTGCTTTTTCGATAATTTCCTACATGGTAAAATCGTTAATCAGCATTTTCAAACTGGTCTGAATAGAATAGTGATTAGAAAATCAAGTTGGCAGAATACTATATTTTAAAGTATTGATGTATTAAGTATATTTGATACATATTTTACTTCCATAATTAAAGGCTCCCGGTGATTAAAGACCGGTGCGGTAGATCCGCAGCGGGTGCGGCGCGGAAAGTTCCGAGCTAGACGCGTCCGCGGAATTCGCCGGACCATTCACACCGGAGCGTCAATTAGGTGTTTGCGTCAGTGTTTGGTGACGGTTGGCAAGGTCGCTCGACCCAGAGGGGAGCGAAGACTCCCGAACACGGACGGACTTCCCCGAAACTCGAGCTACGGCGGAAGAAACGAGCCTGACTGCGTTGCAAATTTCGCCGCCGATTAAACGCTGCTAATCCGTTGCCACGACGCTCGCCTGCCGCGCAGGTCTGAACGTGCTCATAAGACATCACATGACGCGAAACTTTCGCTGCGGATCTTCCGCGTCGGTCCGTGGGAGCCTTTATGGATGAAAGTGAAAAGATGGAATCACAGCAAAACACGGTGACCTTTACTTTTTATTACCTTATTGAAAGAAGACGCGCATTGTATAAACATCATTATTAACATATTACTTATACGTGACCAAATAATAAAATATACCGGTATTTCCTTTAAGTTCTCTAATTAAAAATGGAAACACGATGGACAAACACCATCTGTTTTATCATATTTTAAACATGGATGTTTTTATCGCCTTGGAAAACCTCTTGCCGTCAGTGGTGTAGCTAGGCCCTCCCAGGGCAGGGGGCGGTGCTCCCGGGGTGACACCAAGTATACAATTTTATAGTTTGAATTATATCATTTTAATGATTTGTCCAAAAATTTATGTATTATATATTTTAATACATATAATATTATATAATAATACTATATAATTTAATAGTTATAGAATTAAATCATATACATACTAAGAAAGCAAAGAAAAATAATGTAAAGTAAAACGCGAAAGTATAAACAGTGAGCCCCCAATTCTTCAGTAGTGGAAGAGTCTCGATTCGTTCTCATCGTTCATCCTGATAACATGATGTTGAATCTCTTTGAAAGAATGCTTGTAGGCGGGTGGGCGCTGCCTCTGCCTACCAGGGCCTCCTGCTGGTCGTCGTCGGCGCGCGGCGCGGCCCCCTGCGCCGCCTGCGCCTGCTGCGCCAGCGCGTCCAGCCGCCGGCAGCGCTGCATCTCCGCCACGACGCGGCGCAGCTGCACGTCGCACTCGCGCAGCAGCGGCCCCAGCGCGCGCAGCAGCCGCCCCGGACCTGCGCACGCGCGCGCACGCACACCAAGCGCTCGTCGCGGGTTCAAACACGGGCGAGGCCGTGGCGGAAGAAAAAATCCTTCCTACGCCTTCCTTCGGAGGAGGCGTAAATCCGGCTGTCCCATGTAGTAGATGCACTGCACATAATAGATCCTCAAGTCTAGAAGAATACTCTGAACCCAATTCAAATCGCGCCTTTTTTCTCAGCTAGATGGCGAAAGGAAATTCGCTAGGCGAGAAGGAAGAGCGAGCCTCATGGCCCGAGACTCAACACGTAAAATAAGGCATATGAACTCACGTACTGTTGTCGTATGGGAGACTGTTAGCACGTGCTGGAGGAGAGGGAGAACGGTAAGGATATGAGGGGCCCTCCGGGGCGTTCCTATTCTCCATTCTCCTGTAGGCCTACGCGAGGATGAGAAAAGGGATGACCGAGATGAAGGCAAAGAGCGGTTTTATTGGGCAGTGTCGAGCATCGATACCTGACCTCGCCCAGCCTCGGCGAGGACGGTCCACACGTGCGTCTTTGCAGCGGCCATTGGACGGGTCGGCGATACTCCGTGGTCGGGACAGAGGGAGGGGAGCCCTAGAAGAACCACGGAGGGTCGGGCTGAACTAGCGGGGCGGAGGAGCGTCGGCAGGGCCAGTTAGGGCCGATCTGGACCGAGGAGGAGCTCAAAACCCGTACACGCGGGCGACGAGCCCATGAGTAGCATTCGTCCCCCTCCAGGCACAGCTCAAGCTGTTACACAGGCCTTGACTGCTGAGGCGAAGCTACGCCATTGTGCTGACGCATGCGCCAGCTGTCTGCGGCCACGCGACACTAACTAGTTTATAACGTCAAGCTTTATAGCACGAGTAACATTTTTGAAAACGCGCGACGCTACGAGCGAGCAATAAAGCAACACTATAAACGAATTGCAGGCGCTACTTTTTTTTAATTCAGTTGATTTTGGGAAACAACTTGACTGTGACGTCACGGGCATTTGACAGCTGTGCGAAGAAAAGGTGGTCGGCTGTTCGGTTTCCCGCCACCACCGATTGAATTCAATGATGACTTACGTGACGAGTCTCAGGCCTTCTGAATTCCTTCTGATCACGAACATTTCGCTCCTTCACCGCCTGGCGGAGAAGGAAGGTATCACTCGGGCGACGAAACAGGCGATTTAGATTTAGCTCAGAGGCGTGTTTTACACGCAGCAATTTTACAATACAGGGCAGCCGGTCTTACTTCCCCTCCGAAGGATTTGTTCGCCCTTCAAAATCCTCGGCTTCGATAGGGTTTAAACCCGCAAACTTGGATACAACAGTCCGGTACGCTAACCGTTAGCTCACCGAAGCCGCCGAAATGATTCTCTAGTTGCGACTGGCTGCATGTGTGATGAAGCAATTATCCGTGCCATGAATGGCAAATACGTCATAATCTGTGCCATAATTTGTCATATGATGAATGGTTTCTTTTAAAGTAAAAGGTCGTTTATAATGCTTGAAGACAAAACAAAAAAAACATTTTTAAATTTCACAATACCCATTGGGTACAATACCCATAGGCATTTAGTTTTTTTTCATTGGGCATTCTTTCATTTTCTTTAAAATAAGCAATACAATGCTGTGTCAATTGAACATTTTTTACAAAAACAAAAAAGCTTTAATATACAAAATTAGGTAGGATCTGGCTACAGGGCATGCGGATCTTGCTAGTGACAGTGAAGGGAATACGTGATGTTTTGCTCTTACCCCTAAGCATGCGAATTTAACTAGGCTCAGACATGGGGGACACCAATAGCTGGTCAACAAATCTGGACTATCGACCCAAAAATTCCAAATACATACATGAGGTAGGATCATTAATCTTCTGTAACTCATCTGCACTTGAACAGTATCTCATTGCTGCAACCCACACCACACGTTCTTCCGGGAATATCTAATCTGCTTTATGAGACACAATTTCAATTATTGTTCTAAAGCAAATTTTACTTTATTTTGAAGTAACAACTGTCAGAATTAAACACTTCTTTCAACCCACTAATTAGAGCAGATATTCTTTCAGCAATCGCCAAAACTTTCATGATACCAAATATTCATTTCCTTCATCAGTGACTACCTTTTCTCAACTGCTGTTATTCATGATCAACTGAGTTCTTCCCGTCCTAAATTTTCAAGTTGTGGAAATGTACGTCAACGTAGGAAAGCAGGTTAGGAAAAAATAAAAGATTCTGGCAGCCTAGGGTTTCTGCGCAGAGGACTCATATTTTCCAATAGGAAAAACATCTTCCATAGCACTGAATTTGGAATTATGTCATTATGTAGAATTTTTTAGGAAATTGAAAAACCAATGTACCAATGACAAAACCATAATTTAGACTTTCTTCTGGGAAAATAATATGACCAATTCATGTAACAGATAAAAAGATATTTTACAAAAAAGTTTCAAAATGGAAACATATGAACACAACAAAAAATTAGGCTTTGCCTCCAACCTATGCCATCTTGCTCATATCAATTTATAGATTAGGGTCAGAGTATTGAAGAAGGTGTGAACCCAGTGCAGCCAGTAACCACAAAGTTCATACCCACAAGAAGACTGAACTCACAGATGTCTGAACTGATTGAAATCTGAACCCATTTAAGTCAGACCAGTCTGTGACTGTTTCACTGTGCATTTCACAGCCCAGTAATAAAATGCCATTTTGAGATTTAAAGTGATAAAAGTACTCTCATTGACCGCAACTATGTATCAATCAGAATGCAATCACCACTCATTTACAATGAACCTCTATAAAAATTGTAAAAACCATTTCATACCGTAATAAGTTTCAATGAGAGGTTGATGAATTTCAATTATGCGAGCAATTCCTTCAAATAATAGTGTCAAAGTGTCTGCAAAAATAATATTTGCTCGTCGATCTGATGGTTTGGTTGACAACGCTGTCTTGAGATTTCCATTTGCAGTGTCAGCAATCTAGTAAAGAATAAGCATAATTAAATACTTTCCTCACATGAAATACCTTACTAAAATTCCTTTGAAATATCTAGGACAAATAATTTCACAGGTATGGATGTTTTTGCAAATGCTAAAATGTGTGTGCTCCATAAAACAAAAACCATACACAAGGTATACATTTTTTTGAAAATTAGTTGTGAACTTCAGAAGTAGGATGGAAACAATGAGGAAAAATAACTTTTATTTTTTATTGATAAATACTATTATTTACTAATATTAATAGTAAAACTAATTACTAGTACTGTATTTTGTTACTATTATTTTTTATTCGCCTTCAAATCGCATTGGAAATATGAAAACAGTTGGAGAACGATCTCTTATGGGGAAATTATGAAACAAAGTAGATAACAAACAATAAATTAATAAATTAGTTAGAAAATACAATCTTGTATGTACTACAGGTGTTTACAGGTTCTAATGATCCTAGGCAACAAATATTCCTGTCTTTTTTGTGGCCTGAGATCATTAGAACTTTTAATATGCCCTTGGTATATAAATAACTTTTTGATTTTTATCAGGCAATGTCTCTAGGATTATTTCATGAATACACTATTCAAAAAGAGCATCGAGAAGTTTTTGTGGAACAATATTACATCTTCACATGATTTTAGTGATTTTAAAACATTAAAAAACTTTGAAAACCATCTTAAATAAAGTATTCACAGCAAAGGTATCACAATAAATTTACAGGATAGTATTATTTACTAGCTTTTTTCTGAAGATTTAATTTACAGCTAAGTAAAATATTTTTGGTACATACCTTTGTTGACAAATAGTTAGAAAATTTTTCCAATCCTTCATCATGTAATCCCAACAAAGGAAATAATTTAAAAAAACGCTCAACAGATGCAAGGTCTTCTGCCCGGACAGCTTCATCAAAACGCAAATTCACCACAGACCTCAATTGTGCAGCAGCATCTTGCAGAAGTGAGAAAGAGTTTGTAACATTTGTACAATCTGCAATACAAATTTCAACGAAATATAGTCAAATTTTCATAAAAGGAGGGTTAAAACTTTTAACCGTCTTAAAAATATTTGCTGCAAAATATATTTTTACAAATTTCACATTCATATCATAAAAAAAGGATTTTTGGGGGACAAGATAGAGTTCAAACATTTTAATTCTCAAGTTGTGGACGTGTGAATTCTCCCCCCCCGCCACACACACGCACGCACGCACGCACGCACGCACACACACACACACACACACACACACACACACACACACACGCACACACACGCACACACGCGCGCGCTGCGCCCGCGCGCCCGCGCGCCCGCGCGCCCGCGCCCGCGCGCCCGCGCTACGCGCACACGCGCGCCCGCGCGCACACGCGCGCCGCGCGCACACACGCGCCCACGCCCACACACGCGCGCGCACACGCGCGCGCGCGCACAATTTTTATTTGTGGACACGATAGTTTTTGTAATGAAAAAAATCGAATTATCAGTACGTTAAATGCTATATTTTTTCATGTGCTGATAAATTGTGTCTCAAATAATTATTTAAAAAACGGAATGTCAGAACTGATAAAGGGAATATGGAATCAGTAAAAAAAATCAAAATGAGATATAATTAAATATCAAACTCACTATATGCTAGGAAATTTGGAATTTTCTGTCAGACTAAACTTCTTTCCTTCAAAAGCTGGGATTTGTAGAGAGTATTTCATTCACAAATAGCAGAAGTGAGAATGCAAGCATGAGACATTTCAATGCAAATTGAAAACTTCATGTGAATACAATACAAGGTGAATTTTGAGTTAATGCGCTCTCCATTATTGAAGATTGGTCTACTTTCCAGCAGCGTTTCTTATTGTACAGTATTCCACTCACAAATGGCAGAAGTCTGAATGCAAGAATGATGGATTTCAATACAAGGTGAAAACTTCAAACTCATTTATCTCAACACCTGATTTTTAGTTGTGCCACGATTGCAACTATATTTCTGTTGAATTCTCTGAACTTTCGTAAGTTGCAAAAGTAAAAAAAAATGTTTTGGTGCCTTCCCACAACCATAATATTGAAGATAAAGATTTTTCTTGTAAATTAAATCTGTTCTTCAAAATTAGATGTTTAAACAAGGCAATGTACATTTTTTTCAAAATATTAATAGTTTTCACATAATTTTACATGAAATAAAGGCAATGTTAAAAACAACAATTTCTCAAAAAGGCTTCTAAATCCTTCTTGAAACTTTTGGTTTGGATAATTGTTGGACATTGAAAGGATTAAAATTCTTGAGAATACTGGAATTTGCGAAAAGAAACAATCTCATCCCTTAACAACAGCAGCGTGGATTCTGTCAAGTGTTGATCCACTGTGTCAACCCCCCGTAAACATCTGAATGAGAGCTTTGGATACCAGGGAACCAAAAGACATCGCATAACTTGATTTCTCAAAAGTATTTGATAAGATGACTTCTTTGAAAACAGGAGCTTATAGGATTGAGTGGACACCTTTTAACTTGGACTAGGGAATACCTTGAAAACAGAGCTTTTCAGCTACAAGTAGTATGATTGTGTACATAACCATACTTTACTTTTCTCCTAATATATAATATTCCTAAAGAAATACATGAATTCTAATATGAGGGGACCAAAAAATTGAGCAAATGTGAAAAACTGTCTTTTACCTACTAACAGGTAACAGCTGGGAAGAGAGGGAGACAATAACAAATTAATAGCTTACACTATATAGATTAGAAATCTAACTACTGCAAGAAAGTCTGACATTCTGTAGTACCACTAGTTCCTTGCCATTTGTAAACTTTTGTCAAATATTGAGAAACTTCCAAATATGCAAAATTTTGAGTTGTTGGGAAGCTCAATTAGCACAAAAAATATGCATTTGCATATAAATCCATGTAGTTTTTTATGTTTTGAATATTTGGGATGTCTGGGACTTTATATGAAAAATACAATACTGGCTTACCATTAACCATACATGCTATATTTGTATCATATAAAATTTAACTACACAACAGCTTACCCACATCTAAAAGGAAGCATCTGTTTTTTCCTTCTTTTTTTCCCCTTCTAAATCACACACTAGTACCAACATAGCAAATATAAATATTGTACTACCAACAATCCTAGCAGCACCTCTAATTATATAAGGAGTTCAAAGGAGCAAACCTTCAGCAATATCTGCAGTTTGTTCCAATAAATGTTGATCCATTGCAAGAAAACGGTGTACATGTGCAGCAGCTTTCTCATAATCTTCAGAATGCAATGAGGCTTTGACACCTTCAGCACAAAGCTGAAGATCCAAAAGATCATGAACCCGCTGCTGACAATCAGAAGCTCGACTCTGAAATACATTTTTGTAATTTTTCAATAGATCTTTGTGAAAATAATACTATAGTACTTGGGAATAAACTTCAAATAACTTACTCTAGCAATATCTAACTGACGGACTTTGGCACTGACATTTTCTGCCAATGTTGAAGTAAATGTTATCATTTCAGCCAGTTGTTGGGCATCAGAATGAACAATTTGCAGATTTGGTAAAACTTTTGTCATTCCCCTTAATTTCCCTTCAATGTGACATTGTCGTTTGAATAGAGATTCAAGTCGCAAGTTCACAGCTTCCTGAAACAAATATTAATGCTTTCAAAATAGTCATGACACCAAGTAACTTATACAACAAATTATACAGTATTTGTAGTTTTGAGGGCACTGTAATACAAATTATTAAAAAAACTTACTTCTTCATGAGCAAGTTTCTCATATTCTTCTTTCATATTTCCTTCAATGTTTAAAGTGTCAACAAGAGACAAAACAGTACTCTGAATTCCTTGAGTACTTGTCATTCTTGTAATTGAAAAGAAATAAGAAGGCACATCGGATGATACATCAATTTCTAATAATATTTGATATTTCAATTTTCACCATTAATTCCACGAGGGAAAACTAGATTTCTAATCAATTGAATATCAAATCCTCTTGATAATGACATCTAGTTGACACATCACTCCTGTAACACAATCTACTTGACAAACAGGTGCTCTACCTTATCTTACTTCTATTAAAAAATTAAACCCGTTGACGTTTAATCAGCTGTAATAGTGTCATCCAATCGGGAGCATAAACGTCACTACTATAGCTGTGTTGAAGCTTTCGATTGGGTGACGACGTAACAGCTTATTGAACGTCAACAGACTCTACGTTTAAAAAAGAACGAAGGTTCACCCGAGAGCATCTTGTTATTTAGACTCTTCTGTATTCACTAATTGATTTCTCATTTTTTGAATACTTTTCTAGAAGGTATCAATGGCACATTTGTTCCCGTATGTATTTTTTACTATACTTCGGCTTTTATAACATGACACGTGTGCGCCTATCTTCACGATGGCACAGCTTTTCGCGTCTTACTCGGTAGTGCCGCTAGATGTCGCGATTACACTACATGATGTAATACGGTCCACGGAGTACCCATTCTACTTGTCTATTATTTTTGTCTATGATACGGTTGCGCGATCATGCGATACCTGGCGGCACGCTGAGAAAAACGCAAAATGCGTGCCATCGTTAAGGCGCCCTCACGCGCCATGTTATAAAAAACAAAATATACGTTCTACGTTTGAATCGAAGTATATAATACTCTCTGTTCAATATAAATTGGACAAAATATTGTAAAAACGGAAATTCTTGGTTGAGAATTGCGCCTCAACCAGCGATGACGATCAAGCAGCGCCGTGTGAAGCCCCCTTCTTCAGAAGGCGCTGCAGCGCGCTGGTTGAAAGTAAGTCGTTATTCTTTGCTACTCTCTGATTCCCCGGAACCCACTTGGCACTATCCACGAAGTCTGTAAGACGGAGACTCAACTCAGGTTTTAGAGCCATGGTGGAGGTACGGATAACGTCGACAGCCAATCGGACTCACTTAGCTTGAGCGACATCTCGCGGTGAGTGAAGGAACTTTCTTCGACTTTCGGCCAAAAATACGCGCGTACACGTACTTGACAAGTTCCATTCACGGTGTAAGATATATCTTACACTGTGTAACTGGTGGTTCTACACGGCGTAAGATATATCTTACCCCTTGGTTCCATCTATATTTTGGTGTCTGTATCTCAATGAAGATGGCGTTTATTTGACTCACAAGCTTCATGGCTATAGATATGTCCAGAATGACGTCACAACGTTTGGCGGGAAAGTGTTGGGAGGCAACCTCTGCTGTGAGCGTAAGCGATTCCTAGAGAATTACTGAGTTTTTGGCTGTATCATGCGGTGGGCGAGGTGCGTGTGTCTTATAGCATTTGTTATTTACAATGATATTTGTATACCTTCAGTTTGTTTAGGTTCTGGCTGCGCATCTTATTCACAAATTTAATTTAAAGAAACACCGTCCTCTCAGAGAAACATTAAGTCACTATGTTTTTATTTTGACATTCATTCAAAGTAAATGTTATCATGACCTTAGCGATGATGCTAAGGTGTTAATTGGGAATAAAATGAAATGTGTGAAACATTTGGTTCCAGGGGACCTTCCATTGGTTATGAGAAGAGCTAAGGAGTTTCGAGCCCCTGCGCTATTAGCGTAGAAGCATAGATTATTCATCCATGGTATAAGTGATTCCTTCCGTATATTTTTATAAATTGTCGGCTTTTTAAACATGTATTTTAGAAATCTGTGTTCATTATTATCAACGAGAGAAATATTACCTACATTAATTTTTTTAATCGTTAGGGAAAAATCCAGAATGTTCATAAACACAGACTCAAATATGTTCCTAATTTTTCACAAATGGAAGAATTTCAACACCAGAATCTAATATAAATTAAGTATTAATTTTTCAATGTATTACTTGTAACAAATATATGGTTAATTAAAAATAAATAAATATTGCAATTTTGTATATAATTAAAAAAATGTTTGCAGTTTCCTGTGCTGAATTCAAATGTTGATGTTCGAATTTCATTATTTAAGTCACGCGCGTAAAATATTACTTGTTATCCCCAATGATTTTAATGTTAACATTTTTTATGAAACGTATTTTCCATGGTGGAAATAATTTCCAATAAATACCATGCGGTTATTTCCACCATGGTATTTTCAATGCATTTTGCTTGGCAAGTTTTAATGAACATTTGATGCCATTTCTTGCAATACAATTGAAACGACTTGATAGCCCTAGTGGCAGAAAAAAAAACAGTTGATTTGGTGACATACGTAATATTTGGGCTTAGCTTTTACACAAACAAAAGAAGATGGCTTAGCTTTTACACAAAGTCTTGAAGATTCACAAACTTTTAGTGGCTCATACATAGCATGACCCTGTACATGTTCAGGCAATGCAAGTAAATGACAACTTATTTGTTGATAACTATGTCCTTTAGTGGGTTGTTTGTATTGCAAAAATGTGGAAAGTCTACTTGCGTTTTCACGCGAAACATCTGAGAACGGCCGGAAAATGTTTAGACGTGTAAATAGCGAATTACGAACGTGGGTGGAACCTGTAACATGCTATTTACTTGAAATAACCATCTAACTTTTCTTGCTTCAAAGCAAAAATCTACTTTTGTTCTGAGAGTGCCATAATTTTACATTCCTGATTTGGGGGAACAGTAGGACGTCTAAAAAAGCCTGTTCTGTCTTTCCTAGCTCCTTTTGCCCCAGTTCACTATTGGGCACAACTTGGTTATCGTAAAAATTCTTTATTTTGGAGAAAAATGAACATCTCAGTGCGAGAAAGTGTACCTAAACAAAACAAAACGTTTTTAAACCGTTATAGGCAGAGGAAAACCTCAAACGAAGAACGATCACGACGTATGTCGTGTTTTATCCAGCTCACGGCTTCTGTAGCAGTTTGCCGCTTGTCACCCAGAGGCGACGGTGCTGCCCTCCGAACTACTAAATGTCGCGTGTTCTGGACATGCCGAAAATGCCAATGTTCTCCTGTTGACCGCTTGATGTCGCTGATGGTTAGTGAGTCCGAGGGCAGATCTTTGCACACAACTCCCACCAATGAAATGAATGGTCGTTACAAACTTCGTGGCACCCAGGTGGCACTACACCGCACACACCCCCTTCCCTGTCCCAACACTTGCCGCACGTTTCTTTGATATCCATCTCTCGATGCAAGCACGTGCCACACGTGCCGAACGTGATTGTGATTGTTTTGTACAGCTGTGACTGTTCAGACTTAACCTGTTGGTAGCTGACGCAATGTGTTGATTTTTATTGAAAACTTCTGTATTGAAATTACGATGGAACTGTCATTAGAAGCCGTTCCAGAGACAATCGACTTTCCCGGCGAAGAAGAAAAGATTCTGGAATTATGGAAGAAATTGGACGTATTTCAAACTTGTTTAAAACAATCAGAAGGAAAACCAAGGTAGTTGATAAAATTTGGAAATACCTTGCCACATTTTTTCTGTGATCAGTGTGTGGTGAATATTGTCAGTGAAATTGTCATTATCCTCTTTGGTGTCAAATGTTTATTGTCAAATTAGGTAATTTATGGCTTGTGGTGGCAAATTGTCAATGTCTTATTGTCATTAGCTAACATTTTTTACAGATACTCGTTTTATGATGGCCCCCCATTTGCTACTGGTCTTCCGCATTATGGTCATATTCTTGCAGGCACAATAAAAGATATTGTGACACGCTATGCACATCAGAAGGGATTTCATGTAGAGCGACGATTTGGATGGGACTGCCATGGATTGCCTGTGGAGTTTGAAATAGACAAAACTTTAAACATTCGAGGTCCTGAGGATGTTGCACGCATGGGCATTGATAAATATAATGCAGAGTGTCGGAAAATAGTGACAAGATATGCAAAAGATTGGGAGGTCATCGTGGGCCGACTGGGTCGCTGGATAGGTAACATTGTTTGTTGTTTTTTTGTTGTTTTTTTTTCTTTCTGAAGAAACAAATTCATTAGTTTCTTGGTCAAGATTGTTGGAAAATTTTGTGATTTGCATTATAGTATTTAATATAAGATAGACACAGATAGCTAGTTAGATATAGTAGCATTGCATATGTGGTTATGTAATTATAGAATGTAATGCATTGATTGTATGACATTTTCTTCATTTCTACTTTTATATATTTATTTACATGTTTTTAAATCCAGCAGGTCTCCCCAATTAGAAGATTATTACACACAAAAATTATTAATTATTGACAGTGCTGACGTAAACAGTTGTAGCATGCATGAGAGTATAAAAAATCACTTAACACCTCCAGATCACAAGAATAACTACGAATGAAATCATCAGTTACTCTTACACATTTTTACAATGGTGAATAATACAGTACAGTAATACATGTATTCAGCAAATAAATAAAAAAAAAAGGTTAAAGTAGAGAACACAGTACACTCTTAGAGGCGCGACGGAGTGGGGGAGGGCAGAGAGGGAAGGGGAGGGGGCAGAGGAGGGGAGACTCCTTAAGCCTCTCTCAAATTACGCTACGGGCACTGATAGAAATGAATGAAATTTACCGATAGGCAATTTCATGGCTCGCCCTTCATACACTTTGTCCCCACCGCAATTTAATGTCAAATTACTTCTAAAGGCAAATTTTCTCGCTTTGCTTGCCCGGATCCAAGTCACAGCGAGGCTCAGGCTACACCCTCGCGATCACTATAAACATCCTTGAGTCTATCCACTGCAAACTTACCAATTCACTTTTATAAGAAAGCACTTCAGTAAGTAAATTAAAAAAAAACCTCAAGAATTCGAACTCCATAGTTACAAACACATTTTTAAGAAAGAACACTTCAAGCTTTATCACTGAGGCACACCACCCCGATCGCAGTATTATGTAGTAATAGAGCTCCAACAAGATACTAGGGTGAAATTGCCTCCCCTTATAATCACCTAACCACCCCTCGCCCCTTCCACCGTGGATTTACACCTTGCTGGAATGGCGCGAAGTGCTGGTTTAAACGACTTCTTTAGGTTGTACTGTGTTCTAAACTTCAACCAAAAAAAAAAATCATGATGTAGAGAACAGAGGCATCATCAATGATATTTGAGATAAGATTGGAAACTTCTATCAAGTTTTTGACAAATAAAAAAAATTAAAATTTGATTGAACACTCATCTTTATTTCAAGCTCTACAAATCAAATTTCATTCGCAAATAACTTTTGCCAATATCTCTTCGTGGATAAACACCAGATTCAAGCTTAGCTGTTATTCCTGCAAAGTTAGGAGACAAGATCCAAGAGGGCCTTAAGCCTTCACAGGAAAAAATTTACAAAAGTTAAATCTAATAAGTAAAAATTACTATTTAAAATGTCTTTATACCGAGACAAACTATAGAAATTAATTAAATTTAAAACGTTCTGAATTTTAGGATCCTCAATCCATAGAGCCTGTAAAACAAAATAATGGGTAGATTAGAATCACCAACAATTTAAATACATGATATAGAGGATTATTCTTTGTATCATATTAATTCAGAGATAAGAGTTGTAATGGAGTGAAAACTGCAATTGTGTGGTATGAAAAAAAAATTTGGGGTTTACATAATAGTAATTTTCTTTTAGAAATTTTGATTATGTATGTTTAGTAAGATTTGCCAAATTTGCCTGCATTGCATGAGAATTTTAGAGGTGTTGTTTAAACTTGTTGGGCAAATGTAACATGGAAGGCAGCTGGGAACTGTAGATTTCACTTCATAGCAGTTATGTGACTAAAAATGTTTTGAATGTCAAATAGCGATTCTCAGAAAATATTGCAGTTAAATATGATATATATAAATTTGGTTTATTTAGCCTTCTTAGCTATTTGTTGTTTAAAGTACATATTTACATCTATTGTTACACCCTATTAACTATCTACAAAATTAATTTTCTACTTTTATGTTTTTATAATTTTTCTTTTAAATTCTTTAATTTGTTCTCAATTTCTTATTTCTAACAGTATTTATTATATAATTCAAATACTTTACCTATTTTTTGCTTGTACAGTTTCACTGAAATTAATTACTAAGTGTTGTGCTTGTCTTGTTCCCCTAGTTATTTTATCTTTCACTCTATGGATTTTGTTTACTTAATCTCCTGTTACATGATTTTTAATTAATTTAAAAATAAATGTTAGCATCTTGTAATGAATTTTCTCTTTTTGATTAACAAAAGTTTGAGTGTGTAGCACTGGAGTGTATCTATTGCACTGAATTATTACCTTCATGGCTCTATTTTGTTGTATCTGAAGTTTTTTAATTTCAGTTGTTTGGGCTCCAACTAGTGTTGTTGCACAAAAATGAAAATGTGGTGCAATTATGGATTTATATGTCAAACATCTTGGACAGCTATTTATATATTGCCCAATTCTGTTTAAAATATTAATCTTTTTCCCAGTTTGTTTTACTATAATCTTTAAAATTTAATTTACTATTGATACTTACTCCCAAATATTTCATTTTGTATACCCATTGTATCTCCTTAAAGTCATTGTGAATAATTTAGTTTTTCTTACTTCTGTGTGTCTTCCACAATGTAAATCACAGATTTTGTCATTTCTACATTCATCATTAATTTACCCTTAATCATTCTTTTATTGCAATAAATACCTCTGCAGTTTAAATTCAATTTTCACTTCTGTTTCTCCAATTAAATACAATGACATGTTATCAGCAAATAATTGGATTTTACAATCATTCCCAAAAAGGTTTGTCATATACTTGATTAAATCATTAATGTAAATTATAAACAATATTTGACCCAAAACTGACCATTGAAGAACACCTAAATCTAGGCTAATTTCATCTGAGATAATATTATTATATTTTACTTTTTGCTTTCTCTTTTAAAGCTATGAAATAAACCACTTTTTAATGTCATCTTTGGTTCCATATTTGTACATTTTCTCAATAAGCATTGTCCTGCCAATAGTTTCAAATGCCCTCTTGAGATCCAAGAAGATGCTTCTGCTTTCTTTCCTGCGTCAATATTAATATTCCATTTGTCTAAAACTGCTTGAATCACAGTTTCACATTATTTTTTTTTCTGATGCCTGATTGTTCATTTCCTATCATTTTATTTGTTTCAACATTCTCGTTTCACTGCTTCTGTCTATTTCTTCTAATATTTTTTCACATATGTGTAGCTTTTTTTATTGGCCTAAATTCAGCAGCTCTCTTTTGTATTTGTCACTTTTGGAATTGGTATTCCTGTGGAAGTTTTTCATGACACAAAAAAAACAACTAATTGCTAATTCCATCAAATATAATATCTTTAGTCATTATATCAGTTTTTACCACCTGTTAATTTCTTAATAATCTTCCATAATTCTTTTCTATCATTTTCATGTTCTTCAATAGTTTTGTTATAATATTCTACTTTCTTTTTCTTAACTTATTTAATTACATTATTTTTTATCTTCTTGTACTCTTCCCACTTGTCTGGTTCTCTTGTTATTTTAGCTAATTTGAAATACGTCTCTCTTTTTGCACAGCATTTTTATTTCTTCTCGATACCATTTTCTTTCATTCCATTCTGTGTGCACTTTCAACATTCTAAATGGTGTCACCTCATCCGGGGCTTTGACAATGGCTTTTATAAATTCCTCACTTAACTCATTATTTCAATGTTTTATTTGTCTAATATTAAATCCTAATATTTCTCTAAATTGATCATCGTTAAAATTTCTATAGTCTCTTTTATGTATTTTAATCCATTCTCTTTGATTTGTACCTTTTTCTTTGAAATCTGACTTCACCACAACACAGGCATGATCGATTACTTTTGGTGTGTCTTGTACTTCTACATTTATATTTACATTTGAGAATACTAGATCAATGATTGTCTGATTGTTATTATCCACTCTAGTTGGCTCTTTTACCAAGTGGTTTAGTCCCAATGCTTTAAAACTATACAGCACAACTTTACTAACTTCTTCTTGGGGTAACTTTCTCTCAGTACATGTATCTTAAAATCCCCCATTATTATACAATCATTAATTGTCATTATTTCTTCCACTTTGTAATATAGTCAATAAATTTGCTATCAGATGCATTTGGAGAGTGATAGACAGCAACTACTGATCCTCTGTATTTTTTACAAAAATATCTACCTTAACTGTCCAACAGATATTTTCTACGCAGACTATTTTAACATTCTCTATTTTAATATCTGTTTTCACGAATATTATTACAACCCCCTTTCTTTGATTCTGTGAATTACATCTGATACACTTACAGCCTTGTATTCCAATTCCAGACTAAATAATAACAATAATGGGGCCCTGACAAGGTACTACTGATACTACAAGGTACTACAAGGTACTACTGATCATGAAATGACGTAATGAAGAAAGTGATTGATGACAAAGAAATAAAATAATTTCCAAAGTTCAATTTCTATAATTTATTTAGATTTCCCATTCCTTGCTTATTAAAATTATGTAAATGTTGTGCATATTGATCATTACCTCTGCCCACCATAAGATTACTATCAAAGCCGTCTAACTGCTCATTGTTCCCTCCATGGATTTACCCTTTCCTGTTTTAACCAGCCCTTCGCTGATGCCTTCCTTGATTTGTACCATGTTATTTACAACTAAATAATGCCAGTGTTCTTTTCCATTATTATATCATCTTTAACTTTTTCAGACTTCAAGAACGATTATAAAACATTGTACCCATGGTTTATGGAATCCATTTGGTGGGTTTTCAAAGAACTTTTTAATAAAGGGCTAGTGTACAAAGGAGTGAAAGTAATGCCATTTTCTACTACATGTAATACACCTTTGTCAAATTTTGAATCTGGTCAGAATTATAAAGAAGTTGTGGATCCTGCAGGTATGTTATTGATAGATGCTCATCAGAAAATTGATTTTGTTAATAATTATCTTAATGCTTATAATAATTTAGAAACAACTCAACAAAATCCAATTGTGGCTTCTAGCTTGGGATTTCTAATGCATTAATATTTGTTACTTTCTAAAATAGCATTACTATTAATTATGATTTCAAAAGATGCAAATTAAAAATTCCAACTTTCAAATTATCTAAAGAAAACAGCAATGTGATCTTTTTATATAAAATAGCTAATGAAAGTATTGTTTACACTTTTATTATTGAATTTAATTTTCAAGTTCCAGTCATAGAGTTTGTTAGTAACTCTCAGTTCCAGTCTTTTCTTAGCATGGTGTGATCTAGCACCACAGGATGCAGTCCTACCACAATTTCTGGCCTTTTCAGTCAACAATCTTTGCCCATTCAAGGCCAACTTCCTCCTCCCTGAGGTCTCTTTTTGTTTTAAATGAAGGAGAGGGCCACACAACTAATTCCAAGAAGTGTGCTTACATCAGTCAACAAAATATACAGTCGACTCCAGTTATAGTGAACTTCAGGGAACTAACATGTTTGGTTCACTATAGCTGAGGTTTACTATAACCAATGATGTCAAAATTAAATGGACTTCTCCACAATGACTCCTACACAATACTTCTTCACTATACAAAGAAACAGCAAAATTCATTAGAAGCATGTACTGAAATTTTCAATACATTTATTCCTTAGAAAAAAAAGCAATTATTTTCAATTGTTTGCTTCATACATTTTTAATTAGTAATGCAGTCTTGACACTTGCCTCGTGTACTGTTGGAACACCATCCCACTCTCCAAAGACCCTTTTACTGGCCTAATGACATCTGAGATCCAGTTAATTACCAGGACTTATTTGCTACATTCACCATAGCCAATGTTCATGTTCACTAAAACCTAATCTTCTTATGCTTATTTGTAAATGAAACAGGACCAGTGACTGAAGTTAACAATAACCGAGGATTTACTATATCGGAGTTCACCATAACCGGAGTCAACTCTGTAAGAATTAGTAAAAGTTATCCAAAGTACCATTACATACATATTAATGTCAAGTTTAATAATCAACTGAAGTAAGAATAATAATAAATATAGCAAATATGTTTTAATTTCTTTTTAATTATGTTGTTCACTCATAAAACAAAGATAATACTATTAAGACTGTGCCTACAAATATCAAAATAAAAAACACACAAATAACAGATTTCTTACCTACTGCCACTACTATCTTTTCTGGGCCTAGCATTAATGAAAATCGTTCTTAAATAGTTATTGTTAGTGAGAACACTGTGGGCTGGTACAGTATATCAGTCAGTTTGAATGAAAGTAGTTGCTACTTTCAGCGGATCATGACGATGATTGTCTGTTCCGGAGTGATGAAATGTTTCTGTACTTCATTGTTGGAAAAGTGCTTCCAAACAAAAGCTATTTTTCTGCTGAAGTCACGTAGATTGGGATTTTTTTTCTGGCATCAGTCTCCAAAATGCAATGCCAGTTTCCAATTTTGACTGAAAAATGGGTTGCTCTGCAAATTGGAGTTCTAACTGAATGTTATCCTCTTATTGTGAAATATCATAAGTCATTGGATTGTTAAAAAAGGTTTTAGCCTTAGCTATCTGCACTCTCAATATATGAAGCTAACAGTGAGTTTTTTTTTGCAATGATGCTGATGTATTAAAAAAAACTTTCTGGGCATCGACCTTTTTCTTCAAATTCAATACAATAGTGTCCCATGATTGTCCAATGTAATCTTTACACTTATTGGCATGGTGGTGTGTGTACTGACAGTTGGCAATAAAATACTGACAGTGTGACAGGATGTGTGTGTTACCTGACTGGAGAGAGATGCATAGATACAGACTGTAGATAAGGCAATGTATCTGAAGATTTATACATCGCTTGGTCTCGTAAACAGATTTTTGAAAGAATCTGCATATTTGTTCAAAGAATAAAATATTAACGTAATATTTTTAATCCTTTGAGGGCCATGTAAATCAAGGTCACAGGCCACTTGTTAGCTGACTCTGGTATACAGTAGGCTTATCTCCTAGTGATACGGAACTCATGTCAAAACACGTTTTCTATTTTTAAATTTTTTTGTATATATGGATTTAGTCTATTCATGATCCATTAAATTAATCAATTTATTTGTGAACAGATTGAAGCTAATGTGTTCCTTATTGCCACTAATGCCCAAAGAATAAAAAGAAGCTATTAATTAAATTAAAGAAGGAAAAAAAAGACAGAAAATATGAAAGCAGGGAAGGCATTTACCTCTTTATTCTGTATTTCTTCACATTTGAAGGGAAAATTCAGAAAAGTTATATTAATTTTTAGTAAATAACAGTCATTTCATTTATTTGTACTTAATAGTATGTGTGGTAGAGAGAAAGTTACGTTATGCTTCTAGAAATAGATGTGGACGTTTGGAAGGAAATAACCTGTTTTGAAGGTCCCTGATGTAATACAAGTTATTCAAAATTGATTTCCCATTTTTAAATAACTCTCTTCCCTAAACTGTATCCTGTTTTTTGTTTAAATAGATATTATCTGTTTGATTTGAATCCCAGCAAATTTCAAGAGCACTTTGTATTACATTTTCCTAATTTTTACTTTCTTCTAAACTTCTATAAATTATAGAGAAAGCATCATAGGTGACTTTCACAGCCAGAGTCGGTAACAGAGATAGTTCTGGGCTGGTAAACCGTGGCCCAGCTGGCGTTTAGGGGCCTTTCACACCTACTGGACCACGTTCTATCAGCTCAGAAGCTCTCTCTATTATTAATATAGAGAAAGTTGGTAATGCTGCAAAAAATAAATTTAGGTAGGTAAATAAATATGTAAATACATAATTTAAATAGATGAATACAAATAAATAAATATATCAAAGTTTAATTAACGAATGAGAATTTGACAAATACACATTTTGAGAGTCCTTGAAACTGAAAACTTTTTGTTTTTCAAAACTTAAGGTCAGTAGTCTATGCTAAGGAATTTGTGCAACTCAAAATCCAACAGAAAAGCTGCCATATTAAACTCCAAATGTTGATGACAATGGCAAGAATTATGATATTTACAATTTTAAACTTTCAGTTTAGAACATTAGAAGCCTAACAGACAAAACAGTAGAACTAGTGAGTGAACTTATAAAAAGCAAATAGAAATAGCAATTTTATGTGAAACAAATGAGAAGAGTAAGGAGAGTCCTGAGTTAGGAGATTATATATTGATCTATTCCAGGGTACCTCCAGAAAAGAGACTGGAGATATTAGTGCATACCAAATGGAAGAACCGGATAATGTCAGAACAAATTGTGACAATGAAGCTGAGATCTGGCAGATCTCTTTGAATGTTATAGGTGTTGATGCCCTGGAGGAAGAAAAGAAAGAAGAAACCTTTGATAAGACATTGCAGCAATGCATATCCTTGTACAGTATTTGAATAACTTGCGTCCCTTCATTTGTCCTTCATGTTTGGATCCCTTCCTGTCCACCAATCAAGACAGGGTGTGATTTGATGCCTCTGTCTCCTTTCTAGGAACAAAAAAGATGGTAGAATTAAATGCCAACCTACATAAACGAGAGAAGCCATTACTATGGACTTCAGAAGAATTTAAGTTTGCCAAGTATTTCCACAAATGGTGTGTGGGGGCAGTTAACCTTGCATCTTTTTAACATCCAGAAAAGATCTAAAGTGTGGTCTGTCCTCCATCACTATACTTTTAATTTTATTCATTCAAATGTTTGAAAACCGGTGAATTTTTGTGATTCATGTGATGGACAAAATAAAAATTAAGGAGTTGAATTTATTTACTATGTTGTACACACAACCAAATGCTTAGATATGTTTGAAAATATATAATTAAAAAAATAAAGTAATATTTCGGTTCAGTTATTAGGAAACCGAACAATTGAGAAAATTTCGAAGAAAATGTACTTTAGGCGGCGATAGATGTCGGCTTGCAAGAGGATGGTGCAAGAATGTAAAGCTAGCCCAGACCAAAGAAATTAGAAAACTAACTTGTGTGAGAGTCTGTGCCATTCTGAAGCATCACTAATTAAATTTCCGACACTCTTTGGAATGGCTAGTGTGAAAGATCACATCCTGAGACAACAGAGCGAACGATGAGTTATTGCCGCTGTCAGGGGGTCTTTGGCGAACTCTGCGAGTTTCACTTGGACTTCCACACGCTTTGGTGTGATTGTCAAGGTCGCAACAAGCGCGGCTTCGTCGCTGTAGCTCTGAAGCTTAAAAGAGAGTTTGTGCTCGCCATTGCTGACAGCTCTATCGATTTTGTGCGCATGCGCAGATACACAAAAGTGATGCGAAACTTGAACTGCGCATGCGCAGAAAATCGATAGTGCTTTTAACGTTCGTGGGTGCCCAAACTCCCTAATGTTGGTCGTCTACTCCCCGTTCACTTCTCAAATGCATCACCACGAATCCTTAAGTCGTCAATGGACTCCCGGTAAAGCTGTTGTCATCCTAGCGTAGGAGGCGTAATATTGTCCAAGTGTAGACCTCACAATTTCGTGAACGCTTGCAGTATAGTCTAGGAAAGCTGTGTGCAATCGTGTCAGAATGTCTTTAAAGCGTTTGTGCAAAACTCTTCCGCTACAGAAGAAAATGCGGAATAATGCTCGTCCTATATTTTCCCTTTGTTTCACTATTGATTTTTTTAATTCCTGCAATATTTTTATTCATAATTTATGCTTTATTTTGTTTCTCTAACAATTATATCGAAAATGCTGTACTTAAGTTGTATGGTGAATTTTTGCCGACCCTCTACAAGACGTAAACCTGCCAAAACGGAAATATTGTTGAAGGAACCGCTAGGTTCCGTCTTAGACAGGTTTTACGGCAGTATCTTGTCTAGTGAGTAATTGACAGTCATACAAATTTCTGAACAATAACAATTGTTATGTAAAATATGTGTAACACAAAGAAACAAGATTTCCTTTTAAAACGACTAATTTTTTAAATCATCAGAAAAGAAACCTCTAGTTGGCGAATGAATCAAACCTGCCAAGGTTCGCCAGTGTCACACGAGGTGCGCGTGCATGGGAGAATGAAAGGCGAGCCCGGACCTCACGTGCCATACGGAGGGCAGAGTCACGACGATTGCACGCGGCAGTATCACGTTCGGCTTGTCCAAAACAAAGCAGCATTCGTACTGGACGCATGGCTATGACGAACTCGTCGAAGACAAACTGTCGAAAAAAGCAGGCCTACAGAGAGCAGCGTTACTGTCACGTGCGCGAGACGAGAGGCAAGCCGGAGTCTTGGGAATCGCTACATTCGCTGGGGCGAGCGCTTTGCTTTCGCGATGGCCCGCCCGAAGTGGCTCAGGGCGTCAATTGATGTCACTGCAGTGCCTCTGAACGGGAGGCCCTAGGTCGAGTGGAGCTCTCCCCGCTGTCTGGGGAAAATTCTAGCGGCCGGTTGCTGTCATGGGCAGTTTTCCATATAGTTGCTCCGATCAATACCAGGCGAATGCCGGAAAAGTATCGTAACAATCGGGCCGTGGATCGCGCGCCATCTTTCTTTCCTCTTGTCAGTCTTCTCCCCTTAGTCAGACCCTTACATGCACTACCGCACAGATCTAGAGCTTAGAGCATATTGCGTGTGGGGCGGTGCCCCGCTGGTGGGAGGTACCTAGTTGGAGAAGCCCGTGAGACGACGGGTAGGTCGGCGCTAGATCTCGCCGTCCAACGAGGAAAGATCGCTGCCTCCCGCGATAAAAAGCGTGCACTACACTTGCGACAGTGGCGGCTGGTGCTCCAACTGGAGGATGCACCTCCATCGAATGACAGAAATGTAATTTTCAAAATTCAGAATACGAATATATTATAAAAATGTAAGCAATTCAAATTAAAAGTTAAATAAAAGTATATATTGAAACACTGCATACATAATTTTATGCGTTGTGTCTGCGTAAGGCATATTACACCTCCCGCACACGTTTTCAGTTGTCAGTTGTCAAGAGGACCGCCAGGTAGCATCTCCGCCTACGCGCCTTTTGCTAACGGCTCCTGCGACACTATAGAACGATTTTCCTAAGGATTGAGCCAAAGTGACAGTTCGTGAAAACAAGTGAACATCACATGTATCCCTCCGCCGCGACAGCTGTTCAGCCACCTCTCTTCGTAAAGTGTTAAGTTATGGCTCCTGTGAAAACATCCCTAGGCAGAAATCTAAGAGTTTCGCTTAAATATATGCACCTACGCGAGTCCGGGTAATATTTAAATTTAATTACGTATGTGGAAAATCTCTTAACATGCTCTCACAATAAGTAAAAGAAAACTGCCACGAATGTAAATAGAAAGCTCTTGATCACAGCTCGCTACACAACAGCACGAAGACCGGAACCACGTGCATCGGTACGCCTCTCGCATTCAAGTATCGGTTTTAAAATAAACATAATATTTATCTCACAAAAAGTAAATTAATGGAATGTTTATAGAAAAAAGAATTTTTACGGAAGAGCACATAACACTGCACTTCATAATTTCATTTATTTCTCGCGGCGCACTATATTTTTGTCGGACAAGGATATCACAAAAGGAAGCGTCGAAGCCATTTACAAGTTAGCCAACTGCAAACGAACGAATGCGGGAAGGGAGTCTTATGGGCACAACGACCACAGAACCTTCAGTTATGTTGCCTGCACTAGCTGTCACTTTGGCTCATCCTTAGGAAAATCGCTTTTTTTTATACCAGCGGCAAGAATTGGGAAGGAATAAGGATGGGGGTGGGGTTTAGGACACTTCACAGGGTTTGGACTAGCCCTTGTGAAGCAGCCAAACTCGTTTTGTTGGAACAAATTTTACATGAGATTCGACGGGAATCGATTCCGGAATTCGAACCCGGACCTCAGTGGTAAAAGGCTACCGACTTTGTTATGTGCCACGAGCGGGCCTCCCTGATCTGTAACAGCAGTCCTACCTTTTACGAAACCATGACAATGCGGATGAATATGTGGTTTAAAAGCGGACAATGCCATAAATATGATTCTCCGAAATCTTAGAGAAGTTCGATAAAAGAGCAATTTTGTAATGAATGGTAAAAATTCCGGTAATGGATGAATAAAATACTACGATATCTTTGGTGTGGCAATCTTAGCAGAAATGCCTTTTCTTAATTTGTTTGTACAATCCATTTATATGGTTGGTCATCATACTTGCACCGTACTAACTCTGACCTTCTACATGTTGCGACTACATGTTTCTCATTGACAAATTGTCCCAAGAGTTTGTTCAATAAAGCAAACAAAGTATCTGATGATTTATCAGCATTTACATGGAAACCTAAGGAAACTCCACCACAGCTCCATCAGCATTAACGAACATGACTATTTTTGTTAAAAATTTGTTGCGTCTGCCATTTTGACGCAACGCGTCACCAAGCCGAGAGCGAGCATGCGGTTGCAGTGAGCTGGTATTACCGACTTGGTGACAGTTTGACAAGTGCACAAAGTGTTTCGGCGCCACAATGAGATCCCACCCCGTGGTGAAGTTCCTTCTTCAAAGGCAATCAAAATGTGGGTTCGTAACTTTGGAGAGACAGGTTCGATTTTGAAAAAAAGACTTGTGGGCGTGCATTGTCTGCACGTACCCCAGAAAACGTTGATGCTCTGCAAGCTGCAGTGGTGATGAGTCATTGTCGTTAAGGCTTGGATGTCGGAGCGGGCAAAATATCCTCGACGACCTTAAATCTCATCCATACAAGCTTCAGATTGTTCAAGAACTGGAACGTAACGATTCTGCGCCCACAATTTTGTGAACAACTGTTGACAAAAATCAATGAAGAAGCAAACATCATTGATAAACTTTGGATGTCAGATAAAGTCCTTTTCTCCGGACATCTCAGCTGGTGACTACTTTTTATGACAGCATCTGAAGAGCGTTGTTTACCTGACTAGACCAACAAACCTTACTCAGCTCAAGACTCAGATTGAAGAAAACATCACCAACATCCCAGAGAACACTTTGCACTGGGGTGGGGAAAATCTTCAGAATCAACTTTCTGAATGTGTACGGCGAAATGGACAGCACTTAACGGACGTAAGTTTTAGAGTGATGCCTAATGAAATTTTCACTGTTGGAGAAAATAATTTCAGCATCAAATAAAGTGTTGTAAGTTTCCTTCATTTTGTTTTCTAAATATTTCAAATTTTCCTGTTTTTTTGAACCACCTGTAGGTCATATCATCTACCTGAACTGATTCTGTTTGTCCAAAATCACTGGTAAATTCTGAAATGTTAAATTCGTTTTGAATATTTTTTATCCATCACTGAATACATTTTTATCTTAGAATACAGATTATGAATTTCTTTAGGACTCCTTGATACCAGCAACGCGATTTATCGAGTCTGTTTATTCAGCATGAGCATAAAATGCCAATTCTTGCTACTTAGGCAGAGTAGTGTATCAATGTCTGACTAATAAAAGTTATTAAAACTTAGATTTTCATTGAACTGCACAGTGTATAGTCTGGCATACCCCTTCAAGGCTTCTGATATTGTATTTCAGTTTCTTTCAAATATTTTACAATTAACCTTATTCTTTTGTCTTATTAGCTGTGCTCTATCTGAGTGTTGTGCAATAACTGTGATATATTCAATAATGCGGCAAATCCATCTCTATTCCAAACGTTGCTTTATTGCTTAAGGGCAAGGATGTCCAATACAAGTATTTCCATAGAGTTGGAAAGGAACACAACTTCAGGAATTCCTTAAACAATGACTGGTGAAACGAAGGAACTATGATTCAGTATTTCCCTGAATGTTTTATTTTCTTACCAGATAATTTGGAGAGATTGAGTATTCCAGTGGTTTCAATACGTGAGGCTTAGCAGTCTATATTGAACCAGCGGATGCAGAGTACAGTCTCATGTAGCACTCGATTTACAACATCTTACAGAATCAAGTACATGGTTAGATCCTTGCAAAATTCCCAGAATCTCTCGACAACAAAAAAAGAGGAATATCTTCGTATTGGGCAAACACCAAACCAAGTGGATGTTGCTTAGGAGATTTTTGCAACACTCTTACTTATTCTGTAAGAGATCCTCGCTGAGATCCTTTCACCTCCACAGCAATTGTTGAGGCAATAATCTTGTCAATTTTCTCCTCATGCTTAGCGAGTTTCCTCCAAAATTGTGCTAATAAGGAAAAATTTCTCTCACCTATAACCTCAAAAATCTTCATAACCTCTAATTTTCAATCCATGTCCATTCTTAAATTATTGATTACTTCCATCACTATTTAATTCACCACTGGAACTGTCGTTTTTTTTCAATATTCAAGCGACCCACATTTTACAAATATTTTTTCATAGTCGTCCTGTCTCTCTGCACAACTTGCGTGCAAAACACATGCACACCACAAACACTACACCATGTTAACAACTTTGACCATTATATTACAATCAACATATTTGTCTTAAGCATGGTCAATGTGTGGCATAACCTTGGTAAAAATATGATCATCAAAGCACTCAGCTTTAACAGCACAAGTTAATACGCAGAATTTTCTCTTGTGTTGTTTTCTGAATTCATGTGTAAGTTTTCATTGTTAAATTTTCTCTTGTTCAAACTAAGTGGAATATTTGTGATATTTGCATTGTGGTGGGTAGTTTCCTCAATACTTAAATTCAGTTTTGTGTAAATATGTCATTTAAATCATCAACTGTTGCTGCCTTAGTTTTAGAAAACAATGCATACCAGAAGTTTGTTTCGTGTTGGTCAAATCAAAATCAACTCTTGGAAAGGTTGTATCTAAATGAATACATTGAAGATACAAATTTGACTTTCAACGAATGTGTAATTTCAAAATCAGTTGGAAGAGAAGGATGATGTTGATACTTAATATTGCTGACATTGAACTATGCTATCTGAAAGGGAGTGCTGTCTCAAGCTTTAGCGAAGTAGAGAAGTTCTGGACAAATTTGAATCCTTTGTCAGTTTCTAATACTTCCAGAAGGTAGTATGTTATCCTGGCGGTCAATGATCAGTTTTAACTTTTGCAGTTCATCATGACAAACTTGCCAAATTGAAAGTGTTTTGATAAGGTTACAGTGCTTTCGTTGCATTAGTTCACTAGTAATTTTGTGTAAGATAGACATAATCGCAGAGGTGGTGTAAGTCTAGCTGCAGTTTGCTAAATTCAATGAATCCCCTTGGCACGAAGAGGGATAGGTGAATGGGTGCATCTGTTGGTGGAGCCCAAGGTGGGGGCACCCAGCCCTGGCCAAGATGGCTCAAGAGAACAACTGTTGCCGCTGGAACATCACTCACCAAGAGGTCCTAGGGTCCAGAGGCCCTGTAGCTGCAGATTTGGTACTAGTTGTGTAGCTGGTTGAAATCAGTCACAGTCTCAAGGAGAATTCTAGTGGTTGGCTGTTGTGATCGGAATTTTTTCTTTGTTTATCCTATCAAAACCAGATGAATGCCAGAGCAGTGCCCCAACAATGGGCCATGGACCACTCGCAATCTTCTCACTCTCCTTCCCTCCTCTGGTCTTACATACACACATTTACTTGCATGCATGTGCCCACACACACAGATGCATAGAGGGAGTCTACAGTTGGGAGCTCAGAGCTCATCCCAACTGGAATGGGGCCTCACAGGCAGAAAAACCTGGAGAGGGAAACCCGGCTGTGGAAGTTGACAGTGGATCTCATGTTTTAAAAGGGTAAGAAGGGGACTCATTCACTCGCATAGATGTCTAGGGTTGCCATATGTTCTGAAAAGGCAGGTTAATCCAGTTTCAACAAATGTCCTGTTACATTTTAAATATTTAAACAAATGTTCTGAATTCTTAACTTCAGCAGTAATTAAAAAATATAATTCATGATGTGCCTTTGTTACTCTAGACAACGCACCCCCCCCCCTTTTTTTTTTCAACCAACATTTTAATTCATAGAGAGCATGTTTGTTGTTAGAGGTTGGAATTCTGAATGATTCTGTACCATTTTAAAGATCTACCAAGCCTAGAATTCATGATTACATGGTGGAAAACCTGTATTATTGAAAAAATTGTTGAGAATGACATGATTAATTTTCAAACACATTTGTGAAACCTATATTGTATCATTTATATTACCACCAGTGACTTCCATCTCCCTGGAATGTTATTGTGTATTTCATATTTAGCTAGGCAATAGAATAAGTATTAAATGAATTCAATGTATTTTCACTATTTGTGTGATTAATTTACCCTTGGAAAAATAAACTTCATTTAGTAGTCATATATTTCTGAAGTCCTGAATTGAAATCTTACCAGACCTACACTATCACTAGCCAATTGTGAATTAAATTTTGTAGTTTTTGTAACAAATACACTTTGACTTATTAGTTCAACATTTTTTAAATTATAATTTTGATTGCCAACGCAGGCATGAAATTTATTGTAAAAAAACTATTGAAAAAAAAGTGAAATGTGTTGTTGGAGGATGAGGAACTGTACAAACAATGCCTTAATTTTCATATTATGTGTTGTAGTCATGGTTGGCTTCCCTCTAATTGATGAACCAGATGTGGAACTTATTGCATGGACAACTACACCATGGACTCTACCAAGTAATTTAACTTTATGCGTTAATCCAAGTCTTCAGTATGTTCTTCTTCAAGGTAAGTGCCAGTTTTTATGGTTGTATATGTAGATTCAAAGAATTCTTATGAATACATGGTAGTTTTTATGATGTAAATTTGTACACCATTTAAAAATATTCATCAGTAAAGAATCTGAAGAATAAATGTTTCTCGCAATTCTGAAAGGTTTATGTTATTGGATAACTGTAATGAGAGATGATTCAAACCTTAGAGACTCAAAGAAAATTAAATTTGTTGATCTAGACTAATAAATCCCTATGTATTTTGATCTGAGTTTGAATCTGTCATCAGAATTGGCCTATTAGCTATGAGTTTCTCATAAACATAAAAAAATAAGTAAAATTCACAGCAAAATACATACTCTCCTCTAAAATGTTTATCATATCATACATTATATTTGGTTTTGTTTGCTTTCATAAGATTCAAAGTTCTAACAACAAATTTCGTACGCAGAAATGAGTCCAGACTACAACATAAGTCACACTAAGAAAAAGAATAATTCTAGATCTGATGACTAGAACTTAAAGTCACAACCAGAATTTCCCCAATTGAGTCAGCTTTTTTTAATGACAAAACAAGAAACAAAAGGCGCGCCCCGACTCGCACAAGATAAAAATTTTCATTTTGATAGATTGTTACTGATACAGAGAGGGATGTCCTGTAAATGCTAACAAAAAGAGACAAGTTCATGAGATAATTGTTGAAAAACTATTAAATCCAGATTTATAACATTTATCATAAGAAACTAGTTGTATGGAAATATATTTTAAAACAGAAAATTTTCTCAAATTACTCAATAAAAACAAATTTTATGTTTTTCTTAAACATAATGAAGAATTGGACAGTTCTATTGTTGCAACTCTGCAGCAATTTTATAAAATAAAAACATCTAATGTAATCAAACATGTGACACAGGTATAACTTTTGTTTAACTTTAGTTCATTCATAAAATAAATACAAATGCTCCCCGAATTGCTGCTTCTTATGGAACATCTGCTATTACTGACAGTAAAAGTGGTTGATCACTTCTTCCTTCATGTAAAATTGTCTCCTTGAAAGCAAGTGCTCTGCAGTCAGTGACTGACCCTACTTTAACAAAACTTAAAATATTTGAGCTCTCCAAATATCAATGCTACTAGTGCAAATGACAGTGTTTTAACACCAAACTGTAGCTCTATTCGTGTAGAATCTGAAATGCAGAAAACATTATTTTTCATAAAATAGTGACTGATGTTTTAACAAACATTGATTCAAATACTCATGTGCTCAGTAACATTTCTTTCTGGGTTGTCCATTTGTTTCTTTGATATTGTTTCACTTTTCCATTTCTATTAGAAAATGCCAACAAAATCACTTCAAAGTTTCCAATGCCATCAGTGAAAAATTAAAATTAAAAAAAATCAAAAATACACCACCTACAAACCATGAAATAAACTGGATCATCCAACATCCAAGAAAAAAACATTAGAAAAGGAAGCAAAGTTGAATTAAAAATGAAAATGAAACAATGAAGTGAAGTGTCTAAACAGCTAGATCTCCTCTGCCTTTTCATATTTCCAGCTTATTCCACACTTATTACAAACTACTCTCCACGTTTATTGGTAGCATTTTTTGCTCACTTATACATGGAATAAAATTTACATCATGTGTTTTAGTAAGGTTGTTAGAGTTCACATAGGAGTTCACCTGCTATGTGTAATGTGTGTAAAGGTGAAACAAGGAATAAAGCAAGGTGGATAAAAATAAATAAAGAGCATTATTAAAGTGAAAAGAAATAGGCAAGGGAAGTCTGCGATCTAAACAAAAGTTGGCTTGCCAAGACATTGGAAAGAAAGAAAAGACCTTTGAACTAGAAATTGTTCTGATAAGTTGTAATGAGATATACTTGATTGGAAAAAACAGCTCTAAAAAGTATAAATTTACAGGATCTGATAGCATTTATGTAGAAGTTAATAGTAAGCACAGTAGAAATTTGAAGGGAAAAAAATTAAGTTAATTAAAGCACAATGAAGAGCCATCCAATCAGTGGCACTATGTATCGCAGATGCAGTCTAGGAGAGTGATATTAGATCTACAGGAATTATGGAATGATCGTACTGTTAAATCGTAACTTTAAAGTTGTTGCCTTTGTTATTGGGAATGATTCAATTGGGCTTAATCCCGAATTAGCTAGTTAATGTTTAAATGAACTGCCTAGTTAACTTTTGTTTATTTGGAATGAATGTATTGGAACAACAATTTTGTTGCTTGTGAATTAATGTTTTGAATAGATTTTAAATAATAATCAGTTTTTAAACTGATGTTGATGGCTGTGTTAAGTTTCAGAAATTTTTTTGATTTTATAGGACATAATGGGAGAAATAAATAATTAATCAGATCACTGTTATATTTTCAGTATGAATAAATGTTTTATAGGTTTTAATATTAAAGTGGAGGGTATGTTACAGATTTGTCCACAAGTAAGAAGTATATTTTAATGGAAGATCGCATTGGTGCATTATATAAAACTGAAGATCAGTACAAAATATTAAAACGCTTTAAAGGAGAAACTCTGAAAGGGAAAAGATATAAACCTCTTTTCCCATACTTTCAACAGGTATGTATTGCCTTTACAATAGATTGTTTAGATTGTTAGTGTAAAAGATTATTTCATGTTAATCATTGGTATCATGTTCATTATTGTAGATGTCTTCTAAAGGTGCATTTCAAGTTCTTAATGACAACTATGTTACTGCAGAGTCAGGAACTGGTGTTGTACATCAAGCTCCTTATTTTGGTGAAGATGATCACCGAGTGTGTTTGGCTGCTGGCATTATCACTCGTGATCAAGAAGTTATTTGCCCTGTTGATAACAGTGGACGATTCACTTTCCCAGTTGTTGATTTTCAAGGCCAATATGTGAAGGTATATTTTGTCATTTTGTTACTTCTAACTTCACATCTTACTGGGTATTTCCAAAATTCCTGACTTGTATTGTTTCCAGGATGCTGATAAAAATATAATAAAATGGTTGAAGGGAGCTGGTCGGCTGGTTAATGCTAGTACAGTGAAACACAGTTACCCATTTTGTTGGCGTTCAGATACCCCTCTTATTTACAAAGCTGTGCCATCATGGTTTGTGCGAGTGGAGCACATGGCAAGCAATCTTCTTCGCTGCAACCAGGACACTTACTGGTGAGTAGTAAATACTTTTACATGTGCTGGGTATTTAAGGATCATGCCTAAGAAAATAAAGAATTGTATCACTTTCAGTAGGGTACTATAGCATTGGTAATAACAAGGGAATGGCCGGATGTGACATGTTGAAACCTGCCCTGATTTCTTTTACTTGAAAATACACATAAATGAATGTGCACTTCTGAAATTTCAGCTGCTCATAAGCATTAGAAGTATTTTTTTTAAATCCCTAAAATTGTCTGTTATTGGCATGTGAGACGACTAGAATCATGGGTTTGTACAGCTCTAATTCTTACTGCCATGTAAGAGCAGTGTATACTGCTGCTGTTGCCACTACCGTCTTCCAAGAGTTGGGCTGGGAGAGGGATTGGGCACCAGCAAAAGGTAACCTCACTCCAAAGTGGGCCAGTGTAAATGCCATTAATGGAAATTGTTAGTATTGCATATAAAATCCATTTTTGGGTCTTCTTTATTTATATTACTTCCTTTCTTACTTACTGACTTACTTCATGATTTTGTATTGTTGGAAGAAAACTGCATTTTGATGTTGTAAAAGGCTTGGATGATGTTGGGATGATCCATACTCTCTTCATTGTTATTGCATATTTATAACTAGTATCATTATGCATAGAGAAATATAACAAGATTTGACATTTTCTCCTATTCATTTTTATTATTTCTCCTATCATTAAATATTTATTCTTTGTGATTGTAATAAATACATGAAACCTATGTTGAAATGATTAAAACAAGTTTTCTGTACACCATGCACATCTAACAGTTGATTTAAGTTTTGCATTCTTGCACTTTGGAGATAGTTCTTGTCTTTTCACACAGTATTATGCAGGAGTGACAAATGTTTCAGGGTAATTCTCTGAGTCATACCGTGTTGCATACCATATGTAACTTTATTAAATTTTTAGAATGTCGCAAGGACATTGTATAATGTGCAAAAGAATGAAGCTTTAAAATACTATTTCGTAGTATCCTCAAATGTAATAGAACAATTTAAAATATTTTTTTAAAATAATTTTCTATATAGTGACTTTCATTGTCAAAAGAATTCTTTATTTAGTGGTTGAATAACACCAGTAGATTGTGGTGAAATTTTCATGTTTTTAGTATCTTTATCTACATTTCCCCTAATGCCTGAAATGACATTACGTCCTGCCTATGAATCTAGATGCCAAAACGTTTTTTTCTTGCACTAACGTTAAAAGGAGTTTGTAAAATTGAATTGCAAATTAGATTTATCCATTTTGTTGAATTTACAGATCAAAAGGTTTGGAGCTGAAAATAATGCTTTTGGAACTTGTGATCTTAATTTTCCTTTGGGTTCTTGAAAGCATAGGTAGGGAGAAGAGAAAAGGGATCTATCCATTAAAGACATAGGTATAATTGTGTGTGAATTAGTGTTGATAGTCACGCTATTGCTTATGTGTAGAGGGTGAATTTTTTCTTTTCACCTTAGGACAATGCCTTATAGTATAGATATTATTTCATGTTGTGATGTAAGAGAAAGAGATTTTTATGACTTTTTTTTGCAATATTCGTTGATTTTGACAAATAAATCATTTTTACCTATTTCCTTCATTTTGAAAGCATTTTTCGCTGATTTAATTGGTTTTAATATCATTTTAATGGTATTTGCTTCAAATAATATTTACAAGATACAACAAATGTTCACCACAGATTTCCTGAGTAACCTATTAGTTTTCTTTGCTCAAATATTGTCTGCCTTTGTGAGTACTATGTAATCTAAGGTTCCTGTGATGCCTATCTGAGACATTGTCGGTTCAGCTGATTTCACGACAAAAAAAAAGAAGAAGAAGAAGAAGAAGAAGAAGAAGAGATTTCCTTGTAAACAACAGTCCAAACCAAAAGCTTACAAGCTGTGTTCTCTTGAACGCAAGAAAGAAGCCTCGATTAAATCAGTAACATATCCAAACATTCGAGTTGCTCGTCCAAATCATCAAATTTTTTTTATTTTTCTTTGCTTTTAGGGCATTTTAAAAACATTTTAAGAACATTTTATTGATCACTTTTGGCAGTGTTTTAGGTCATCAGAATCCGCCCCCTACTTATGTATATTTCTTGCCACAAAAGAACGTGTGTTTTATAACCATTTCTTTTTCTAAACTAGCTTGATCTGCATTATATATTGCTCTTAGTCAGTAAAGAAAGAAAAATAAAACTCTTTTCTTTGAAGCAAATGTTTGAAGTTATTGTTCCATTTTTCTGGTATGTGCTTCCTTGACACAAAAATAGTTATTTTCCTACTTCAATTTTATTTCCACTTTTAAATCATGTCGATCAAATTGTTGAAACCTGAAAGTCGTGCATGTTCATTTCACTGCCTATATGAAGGGACTGATCTTGTGGATCACTGTCACTGATGATACATCGATTCTTGCAAGCAGTTTTCAATTGATTTAAAAGTCTTTTCTTCAGAAAGAAGTCTTTTTTCTTTCTTTCTTTGCTTTGCTTTGCTTCCTGCCCTTCCTAATGCTTAATGGCAAGGTTTAAAATAGGACTCCACATTTTAGATGAGAAAGTAATCGGAGATAATTAACTAAAATGATCGTGAAATTAGGTATAATTGACAATGAAAACGTAATTATAGTAATATTAATAGTGAACTAGTGAAATGAGCAAACTTTTTTCATAGACACCAATAATAAATTGATAAAATAATGATGAACACATGTTTCAAATAAAGGTTCTTAAAATAGAAATGAAATGCACTACATCGTAATTAGTCACTAAAATTTTTTTTGTGAAATCACAGATGCGAGACCATTGCTGGTCATTGCATTTACCCGCAAATCATTGATTATAAAAATACCCTTTGAACGTAAGGAAATTCTCTATATTAGCTTCACTAACATTAACTTCACACTCTTATGAAAGGGATAAGTCAATTGCTTTCAGTTAACTTGCACAAAGAAATAATGAACATGTAGAATGCTTGTACCTGTTATCCTTTGTATGGCCCGGATTTTCGGGAAATGTGAGGTGGAACATTTTTTTCCCTTGCCTCTACTTAACCGTTTATTTTTGGTAGGGTATCATTTGGTGGAATATTTCTTTCTGAGTTTTTGAAATTTCATGTAAATTAGTCAAAAAGAAACTTATTACTAGTTTTACTTTGAACATGAATTTTGGAATATAAATTCAGCAAATGTTTTTGTAGTGCAAGAGGTAATTACCTTTATTTTGGGTAAGGTTGGTTGGTTGGTTGTTTTGTTTTGGTTTTGTTTTTTGTTTTGTTTTTGTTTTTGTTTTGAGATTTTTCAGCTTTCATGTACAAGTATATTAGTCAATAATAATGTATATTACATTTGTCTCTGTGCAACCTTGTTTTTTTGAAAATTTGGACCTATCCTTCGATTTTGAGTGGGATTTCATATTTTCTCTGCAGCTTTTGCTTTTTTGTGCCCATAAGGACATTTGTTACCCATTTCATTTTGAACAGCCCTGAATTTTAGAAGCTGGTTTTTAGCTAAGCTAATTTTTTTTGTAGAGCCTAAAATTAGCCTATAACTTTGGATAGGATTTCATGATGTTTTTTGAAGTTTTTGAGTATTCGTCCATATTAGGCCATAAGAATGTAAGTTTCTCTGTGTATAGCCCTGATTTTTGGAAAATATGAGTAAGAACATTTTTTTCCAGGGGCCATTAATTTTGGATGCAGTTTCATTATCATGTAATGTTGGGGAATTTTATTTTCACGCTTTTTGGAAATCCTCAACAGCCTAAAATTCGGGAATAGAGCACTTAATTAGCCTTTAATTTTCATTTTGATTTGGTTGAGTTTTGCTTTTGAGCGCTGCTAGCTTTAGATGGCTTGAGTTGGCTATTTTGCATCTATTATGTCAGCTGTTGTCAACTCACCGCAACTGTACATGTATTAATGAAAGATAGGAACTGACTATTAAATATGTTTGTATTCCCACCCTCAGAGTTTCAGAGGCTAACTTTTTGCTCTTGTCATCCTACTCATTCAGTTGTGTTGGGGCAGGTTGCTCTTCAGCAGTTAATAATTGACCATAATTCCAAGAAGTCAAATTGAGCCACCCATTCTGTCTGCTGCTATTTATATTTAATTTATTGGTGACAGCTTGAGCACAGCAGTTTTTGTATTTTATGTTTCTGAAATTGTTTTGATTGATATTCTGGCTGAAATAATCTTTTTTAAGATGTAAATAAATGTATTTGTGAATACACATGCTTGGTGTAAGCCTACAATTATTTTCTTAAAGTTACTCATTGAAATTTCTCTCTGAATGCAGTCAAACTTCAAATTGAACGTTTATCTAAATGAATTGAACACAATGTTAAGCTCATTATCTACATGTTCAGAATTCTTTCAAAGTTAGCCTTCGTAATGTTGTAATTGTGTATATTTCGCAAATGTTCATTCCTGCCTGAGATATGGCATAAGATTCTGCAGAATCACATCTTCTAGCTCCCAGCTTTTAGATTACAGAAAATAATTCAATGAATAATACGGAATAATACGCAACAGTGTTTGCCCCGTCGAGGTGGTTCTGTCCACGTCCTGACGAGGGGATGCAGGGAGGGCTCTCAAGTATTCCTTTCTTTCACCGGTGCTCTTTCTTCTCTCTCAAAGTTTATCCTCGTTCTTTTATAATTGTTCTGTTTCTTTTCTTCTTCCTCTTCTATTTCACTGTATTTCACTTCCTCTTCTATTTCTGTATGCTGAACGCCCTCCCTTGTGTTTGCCGTGCATGGCGACCCCTGTCGGAGGGAATGTGTGTCCTGGGTTGAGGGGTCTGTTTGTTTCCCAACTACTCACCTTGTGCTACGTTCTGCTTTGCATTTAGGGATACGTTATTTACGTATTTTGGGGAACATTTATCGTATGCTTCAACACGCTTGCTTTGGCCTCGGACTAGTCGGGCGGTCGGGAGCTCACCCACTTCCGATCAATCGGCTTGGACTAGGTCGTGTACCGAACTCCAGGATGAGCGCAGGGATCCACGGCGGTGCAGCGCTGTCATCCACCACTATATTTCCGTGGCAACCCTGGCACTCCAATGAAGTGTCTCCTTGCTTGGGCTCGGTGGTGGGTGGGGACCACAGGGATCAATCTGATATCCATCTCGTGGATACTAAACCTTCTCCCCGCCCTCTTCCGCAAGGAAGAGATGCCCGGAACGAATTATTGATTTAAATAGTTCCTTTTCGAAAGAAGAAGATAGACCAAAGAAGTCTCGATTCCTCCTCACGGCATGCGCTGAGGATCATTTAAAATGGTTAGTGCTGTCCGTCTGACGCGCGCTATTGAAGAGACCTATGGAAAACTACAAGGCTGTGATGCGACAAAGGAATGGTGCCATTCTCTTTGAAGCACAATCGGATGAGTAGATAGACAAGATCATGAAAACCAAGCAGATTGCCGGATTCCAGATAGAAATGACCACTCACCCAAAATTTAACCTTTGTAAGGCAGTGGTCAACCACGAGAATTTTTCTGCAGAGTGTGAGGAAGAACTAGTCTCCTTTTTTAAGAGCCAGGGTGTGACCGACGTCTACAGGATCAAGAAGAGGGAGCATGGACAAGAAATCCCCACTTCCACTCTTATTCTGATCTTCCAACTCTCCCTCGAAGGAGCTCGTGCGGATTTTATAACCTTCACATACGGCAATACATACCTAACCCTTTGCGGTGTTTCGAGTGCCAGAGATTCGGCCATACACAACAGCGGTGCCTGGCAGATAACCCGGTGTGCGGGAAAACATTGCACGAAAATGAACCCTGCGCCACTGCACCGCATTGTGTTAATTGCGAAGGTGACCATCCGGCAAACTTTAAGCAATGCCCTACCTTTCTGAGAGCACGAGAGATCCAGAAGATTAGAGCCGCTGAGAAAGTGACCTTTCCTGAGACCAAACGTCGGTTCCAAGCGAGTTCCTGTTGATTTTTCTCGATCCTTCTCCGGTGCCATGAAAGCTAAGACTCCGATAGTAGCAGCGGGCTGCCAAACAACGAGCTGCCCTCCAATTGGTGAGCTCATGTTAGGTGTCTCCAGTGGACCTCCCTGTGGATACCTCACCCCTGCAAGGTGGGAGAGTGATCTCGACAAAATACAAGAAGATTGACAGTAAAGCTCAACCTTCGCAGTCGACCAAAACGTTAAACAAGTCTCCTTCAGTGGAAGTTGATATCGGTCGGATAACTGCCTGAGAACCGGTAACAAAAAACTCGTTATCAAGGCCCCGACTAGTTACGTCTCCAGAAACCGCACTGAGCGAGCATCTAGCCCCTTGGTAATGCTCAGGTGGTATCGATTTCCGAAGAAACTCCCGTTGGGGAGGAAGCTCACGCATTCGCTTCCCAACGTCGGAGGAAAAAAGAAAACAATTAATTCCACCATGACCCTCAGGTCATGGAATACTAACGGTTTCTCCTCGCGACGGGACGATCTTAAACTGTTGTTGTTCCGTTACAATTCCCTGATAATGTCTCCAAGAGACTCACCTCACCTCACCCCGTCCCTTGTTTCTTCGTGGTTTTTCCCCTTATAGGTTCGATGTGGATGGTGGTCTCCGTGCTTTTGACGAAGTTGCTTCACTGGTACATGATTCGCTGCTGTCTACAGAGGTTCTTCTTCAGACCGACGTTCAAGCAGTGTGTGTGCAGGTGCACCTCCCATCCTTCACACTAACTGTATGTAACTTTGAGGACTAAGTGCATCAGCTGATGAACTTTTGGGATTGATATACCAACTACCCTCTCCGTTCGTGATAGTCGGGGATGTAAATGTCCTCTGGGACTCTTCCCGCACTTGTCCGAAAGACAACGTATTAGAATCGCCAATAGACACTGCGAACTTGGTTATTCTGAATTCCATTGAACCAACTCATTTTGCCGAGCACGTGTATCGATCTAGCTCTCTCCAACCGTTCTGCAGTTGTCCATCCTAGACGACCCATACGGAAGCGGGCCTGGCCATAACTTCGTTTACACCTATGACTTCTCCCAAAACGGCAAAGTCAGATGTGTCTTCTACCGCCGTATTGCCACGCGAAGTTTTCGATTAGACTCGTGCAGCGTCTATCCTGCAGAGAATAATGCACTATTGGAGGCACTTACGTTTGCTGAATGGATGTCTTTCAGGAAAGTAGTGATCTGCAGTGATTCCAAAAGTTCTCTCGAATCCATCTCGTCGTGTGACCCTCTGACAATGACCATCCAACACCAAATCCATCATCTATTGGTTCGCCGCTATATCTTAGTCTTTTGTTGGGTCCCTGGCCACATGGGAATAAGAGGAAACGAAATAGCTGACCAGGCAGCAAAGTTCGCCTCGAAGAAAACAGTTATACATCTTTATAGTCCCCATTAAGACGCTAAGCCTTTATCAAACGCTCTATCATCAGTGAGTGGCAAACAGAGTGGCAGAACTCAGATTTTAAGCTCACGAGAATCAAGGATTCCATAAATCCTTGGTCTTCATCTCGTGATGCTAGACGCGAGGAGATAATTGTAACACGCCTTCGGATCAGTCACTGCCATTTCTCCTACGGATATCCTACGCGGGGACCCACCTCCTATATGCGGATACTGCAATATAGATCTTATCGTGGAGCATGTTCTCTTGCACTGTGGTAAGATAAGAGATAGCCGTCGAAGGCATCACCTTGCTAGCACCCTAGCGGAGATTCTTAGAAATGACGAATCTTCTCTCCGCAAGCTTTTTAGCTTTTCACAAGAGACTAACTTCTATAATCTTACCTAAGAGAAGATAATGCCAATTATTTGGCTTTTAGTCCGAGATTTTAATGTAATTATCTGACTTTTCTGCCATTCCCTCTTTTATTAGGATATGTTCCTTTTCAGTTTTACTTTGCTTTTCATTTAAAATGTTAATTTTTTTAGCTTGACACTGCAACATTGCGTAGTGATCTTAAAATAATTTGACACGGTCGCCAATGACCTTAGCTGTTGATGCGCTCTTAAGGCTAAATGTACCGACTCTAGTTCAATTTGTCGCCACCACGTGGCAGCACCAAAATAAGCAAAATTTACTAGACCGATAACGTCTGAAGAAATGGTCCGATTTTCGATCTGTAAACGGCATTGGACGCCTTTTTAAAATAGAATTTACGCTACGAAGCCGTTGTTTCAAAAAAGATTTCCAAAAAAGATTTTTTTTAATTACTAAGAGTTCCGAGAAGAAATTAAAAAATGTGGGCTTATAGCGCGATGACGACGTGCTTCCTCAATCCAACACCGTGTCAATCATGCAAATCGGATGAATAGGAGCGGCGTAAAGTGAAATTTCGGAAAAAAAATACCTGATCCCCCCATTCCCGCTCGACGCAGTTGCGTCACCCGACCCTTTTGAGGGCTCCCTCGACGCGGCCGAACGGCCAAACCCGGCGGCCTGCGGCACGGGAGGAGGCCGTGCTCTCAGGCAGGCAAGCCGGGCAGTCGGGTAGCCTGACTGAGGCGGATGGTATCTGAACATTGACAAATAAAGTGAAAGCAACCCTGTTTGTCTTCATGTAGCATTTGTCAGTGATCGCAGATGACAATACAGTGTGAGGAATAATACGTAATAATATAAAACATATTTTAGCACGAATGAATAAATTAATTTTTGCTCGGATAATTTGAAGTTAACTGTAAAGTAAACAATCAATCACACACTTAACACTCACGCCAGAGCCCTAATAAATCGCTATAAAACAATTCAGTAAATAATTTAACAAATTGTTAAATGCTTATTTCTAATATGTCCACATGCTCCACTTCCAGCAAGACAATCACTTGAGTAGTGTCAGTCGAGAAGTTGCGACGTTTGCCATGTGCCGTGGATGATCAAACCGATAGCTCAAAATATTCATTTTTGAATTTTTCAGTTTCTCTTCTTGGCGATGTGGTTGTGAATATTTCTTTTTTTATTGTGCAGGGTACCAGACTTCATCAAAGAAAAGAGATTTGGCAACTGGCTGAAAGAAGCTAGGGACTGGGCCATTTCCCGTAATCGGTATTGGGGCACGCCCATTCCTTTGTGGGTATCAGATGACGGAGTGGAAATTGTGTGTGTTGGCAGTATTAAGGAGTTAGAGGAGCTCACCGGCAAGAAAGTAAACGATTTACATCGAGAAAGGTGATTACCCTTTGTGCTTGTAACTTTGTAACTTCATTATCTGTGCACGACTTCTAGAATTCAGTGGGAAATATAGTTATTCAAATTATCGTTTCCATGTTGTCGCGGCAGGAAATATTATTCCTTGACGAAGGACATAATGAATAAGAGCTCAAAATTTATTGCTGATTTATTCTTGAAAATAGATTTTATTACATGGGAGCGTTTTTTTTAATTAACTCAAAATTCAAGTAGTATAGGACTTAGTATAGTGATCACATAATTTTGAAAACTTGCACAGAATTCTCCTCCCCATAGCACGTCATACACAGTTTTAACTGTTTTGTGACGTTAAATAAATGAAAACCGTGAGAACTGGGAAGAGCATTGTATTTGAGATACTGAATATGTGTGTGACATTCCTGTTTCAGCATCGACGATTTGGAAATCCCGTCCCGACGCCCTGGACGCCCGCCGCTCCGCAGGGTGCCTGAAGTATTCGATTGCTGGTTTGAATCTGGATCCATGCCTTACGCGCAGTATCATTATCCGTTTCAGCGAAGAAATGAATTTGAAGCTTCTTTTCCTGCTGATTTTATTGCAGAAGGCATTGACCAAACTCGGGGATGGTAATGTATTTTTCGAAGTTTGTCGCATTTTAGGTGATAGTTCCGACAGCAATAACTTTACCTCAAATCTCTAGTAGCTCAACAGCTTGGCTACAGGTCAAGGGGGAGTCTGTAGGAGGTGTACCACATTTCCCTTGAGATAATGTGCAAGTGAAAGATACCAAGTGTTATATTGGCCTATACTTAGAAACCATTGGGGAATTTCAGTAGTTGAGATATTGGAAAGACATTTGTGGAAAACAAAGGGAGATTTATGACGAAGGTAATCTTTTGTGTGGTTTCTGGAAAGCAAAACCAGTTTTCAGCCAACCTTCTCTTGTTATTAGCGAAAGTGTATGGTCATGCCCAAGTAAGAAGTCCTAAAGCAAAGAAAAAAAATTCTGCCTAGATACTACACTTTAGAGATACAAAGTGCGTTTCGTAAGTAATACGCCCAAATTCGTAAAAAATCATTTAATGGGCATATTCGTGCAGTTAATGAAAAAATTTTCCAAATAGCATCTTCCTGCGTCGATACACTTCTGGCGGCGGTGTTTCCAGGTCTGGAAGGCGTTCTCCTGAAAGTCCTTTAGAGCCTTTGTAACGCGTGGCCTGATGTTGTCAATCGTGTTGTAATGTTACCCCTGCAGGTCTCCTTTTAAGCGAGGAAACAAAGAAAAAAAGAAAGAAAAGGGTGCAGGAGCCAGGTCATAACTATACCGGCGCTGGCGAGCATTGGGGCTTGGGTCCTGGCCAAGAAGTCGTTGACAACTATGGCGATGTGGGTTTGTACATTGCCGTAATAAAGTTACCATGCGTCCTTGATGTCCCTCGGGGAGCGGTTTCAATGCGGAAAACGATCGTTTTCGTCTTGTTTAGGGTTTCTGCTATCAATTGAAGGCCCATCCGTTAGTCAGAATTCAATCAATCACGCACATGCGTAACATTTTCGTTCATTCGGGAGGTTGATGGACGTCTTCTCGGCCTTTCTTGAATGACTGGTGCCATCGAAGAACTTGTGATTTGGACAAGAAATCACGCCCAAGGGCGTGCTGAATTAATGGAAGCGTTTCGGAGGCTAACTTCCCAAGTTTAGCCCAAAAATTGATGTAAAATGTTGTTCTACAGAACTAACCACCGCGCCGTGTTCCGAAACCTCAAAACGGGCTTCGTGGGGACGCACGTCCGGATTCTCCGGCAGCCCGGAGGTTTTGAAGCTATACTTCAATTTTAATAACGTTGCGAATGAAGGTCTTATCTTCATGATGAAATATGGCACGGCTCTTTGAGTCTTTGTCGGTCGTGCCGCTAGATGTCACATGATCGCGACCGTACCAAGCAGTGCTGTTCATCATGCGACATCTAGCAGCACTACCGAGAAAGAGGCGAAAAGCCAAGCCATATTCCATCGCGAAGATAATACCCCCAGGCGCTACGTTACGAAAACCCAAGTATAATACCCCCTCCACCCAGCCCAACAGGTTGAAACACCCCTCAGTGTTGTCGCATTAGAAACGCGATATTACGTAATGTCCAGTGTTATGCATATCTGTATACATATTCTTCCCAATTTTAATAAAGTTGAATGTACCGTTTTACTAAACAGAGAACCATTGTAACATTAACATTAAGTAACTAAGGCCGCTTATCTTTCTTTCCCGTCCATCCAATCTCTTTTCCATCCAACAATAAAACTCAGTTGTTGTTTTTTAATTTTTTTTTTTAGTTTTGAGTTACACCACTGTGATTGGGGCATTTTATATGTATTGTTAAACACTATTGGTTTTAATTTTTCGAGTAGAATAGTCATAATAAAACTTCGTGCAAAATTGTGATACTAATTTTTTTCTTTTATATTACATTTCAATAGTATTTTTAAGAGAGAAAACATAATTGGGCTAATTTTAATTAAGGTTTGCAGATTGAAAGAAAATACATCAATATATTGCAAATACAAATTATAGAATAGAGTAAAAATCGAAATAATATTGGTATTTTCCATTGTAAAATATGATTAAAATAATAGTTTTTCTATACCGTTTTGATCCATTCCTATTCTCAGAGATTTTTCTCATGGTTCAAAGTTGGTGAGACACCTGTATATATTGGATTAATTTCCAGCAGAAATTACGCGAAAACGACTAGTTTTTCAAAAAATTGTACATGGCTTCTTTAATGAGCTAATTCTGTAGAACAGATGTTGAAGGCAAGTACCTCTATCTTCAATTTGGTAGTTCTCAAATGTAAATTTTTTTGCAATTTTCGAAAATATGAAGAGTCCAAGGAAAAGTAGATTTGAGTTGTTCTTTTAAGCATTCTATCTGTGAAAAATATTAGAAGAAAAAATCTGGAGCAGTTCCTGAGAGAATAATTTTTTTAGAAATGGGCTGATCAAACATTTTTTGAAGGGCTGATGTTTTAGATCAGTGTTTGGTTGAAACAAAAATGTTTCAAGGTTTTAAATTTTTTTAATGTTAAATTTTTTAAATTTTCGTAAATAGTGTGCACCGGAAATGAGAATAGCACCAATTTACCATCCTTTGATACATACAAGGACAAAATGTAAAGGAAAATTGGGCGCTCTTTTTTGCGAAAAAAAATTGTTTAAAGAAATGTAAAATTGCCTATATTTCATGGAAATGTAATCGAAAACTGCTCAAATTTTTGAAAAATGGTACATCATCTTATTTCAAAATCTGTCTTTCAAGTACAGATCTCATTGAGGAAAAAATCTCTATCTTCAATATTTTAGTTGAAGGATAATGCTGAAAAATTTAACTTGCAATTTTTGAAAAATCAGGAATTTCAATGAAAATAAGACCTGCACCATTCTCTTAAGCAGCCTACGCAATATCCAACAACAAAATTTAGTCAAAAAATGTTATGGCATTTTTAAAAAATGTCCAATGGGCTTCATGGTAAGTACTCCCTAAAATTAAAATATTGATTTCAAATTCATGGCAACATGACATCAGCCAGATCGATTGGGAATATCAATTTTGGAGAAAATTATGTATTCGGTTTAAGTGCTCTCTGTTTCTCTCTCTCTCTCTCTCTCTCTCTGTCTCTCTCTGTGTCTCTCTCTCTCTCTCTGTCTCTCTCTCTCTCTCTCTGTCTCTCTCTGTCTCTCTCTCTGCCTCTCTCTCTCTATGCCTCTCTCTCTCTGTCTCTCTCTCTCTGTCTCTCTCTCTCTCTGCCTCTCTCTCTGTCTCTGTCTCTCTCTCTCTGACTCTTTCTCTCTGTCTCTCTCTCTGTCTCTCTCTCTGTCTCTCTCTCTGTCTCTCTCTCTGTCTCTCTCTCTGTCTGTCTCTCTCTGTCTCTCTCTCTTTGTCTCTCTCTCTCTGTCTCTCTCTCTGTCTGTCTGTCTCTCTCTCTCTGTCTGTCTGTCTGTCTCTCTCTCTCTCTCTCTCTGTCTCTCTCTCTCTCTGTGTCTCTCTCTGTGTCTCTCTCTCTGTCTCTCTCTCTCTGTCTCTCTCTCTGTCTCTCTCTGTCTCTCTCTCTCTCTCTCTCTCTGTCTCTCTCTCTGTCTCTCTCTGAGCACGTAGCCATATTCAAGCAAAGACCTGATATATCCAATGTGGATTTTCTTAATGGTAGAGGGTCAAAACATGGTAAAATCTTTTTTAATTAAGGACATCATCAGTGCCATCTGGTTTCGGGCCTGATGCAACTGACTCTCTTGTTTATTCCTTTTGTATATTAGAGCTTGAAGATTAAGCTGGTTTGAGTGTGTCTATACTGAAATGAATAGAGGTCAATGAAGAAAGTCCTGAGATGCAACAAGGGCAAAGGGAATTCCAACAACAAGATGAAATGCAATGAATGACCTTAAGACAATAAGACATTGCTAAAGTGAAAAAAAGAACAAAAGGATGAAGTTGAACAGACCGAAATAATTAGAAAAATATTGTTTTAAGCCTCACAAAGAAGAAGATTACAAAAGAGATACTTAAGCGTGAGCCTGAGACTTAATCAGTTGTTATTCTTACTCCCTCTTTCTTTCTTATACTTGGGTAAAGAACGCTTTCATATGCTACTTTAAATAGCTTTGCTTATAAATAGCTCTCTTGGGGCAGATTTCTTTGACTTAAAATTAAGAATTATGCGTGCTTTTATGGTCCATAAGTTCATAATATAACCACTAATAATTAGAAATACTTAGAAAGAAAGAAGAGAGAAGAGACCGAAATAATTAGAAAAATATTGTTTTAAGCCTCACAAAGAAGAAGATTACAAAAGAGATACTTAAGCGTGAGCCTGAGACTTAATCAGTTGTTATTCTTACTCCCTCTTTCTTTCTTATACTTGGGTAAAGAACGCTTTCATATGCTACTTTAAATAGCTTTGCTTATAAATAGCTCTCTTGGGGCAGATTTCTTTGACTTAAAATTAAGAATTATGCGTGCTTTTATGGTCCATAAGTTCATAATATAACCACTAGGCACAGAATATGACTTGATCACTAAGTGCATGGAATTCTCTTAACTGACGTAATGGTCATCCAAGACATAGAAGGGAAAATTTAAAGATACAAATGTTAGGGGAAAATCTCATTGGTTGTGTGGTATATTTATCGCAAAATATATTTTTGAATAGGGGAACAAGGCATTTCTATTACTTGAAATTCTTCATTTGCTGTAGTAAAGAAGTCTGCCCAATTATTTTTAAACTGTTTAAGCCCATTGCCCCAATAATGGAGCAGTAAACTTCAGTGTTTTTTGTAGCTCAAATGTCCTTTCTTGTGAATTTTATATCCTCAACGTACATGCTAAACAAAAATATAAGCAAATTTTTTGCATTTCTGAAAGTTAAGTGTAGATTAAGCCACATCTCTAATACATTCTACACTCCTGGCCCGAGCAAATTTATTTCCTGTGACGGTTCAAATCATATTCCAAAACTTAACTTAGCGGTTCAATGCCTGAGGTTTCATTGAAGGGCGAGGCTGACATAACTTAAAAATGGCAACATGGCTCTGACATCGTGTGTTCAGTCTGTCATTTTCAAAACTAACCACAATAGTTTTAGTTTTGGTTGTTTTGTCATCGTTAATACAAATGCAATGGCCAGCAATCATGTGACACATTACTCTTTACAAAACTTGTCTATTATTATTATTATTATTATTATTATTATTATTATTATTATTATTTGTGATGTATTAAGGTTTTAAGTTAATGTGGAAAAGATATCTGATAAAAGTTCACTGCAATATATACGTTTACAGATCTTGGTAAATATAAAACATGTCATTTACATTTTCAGAACCATGTTTTTCCTTGTATTCACAATGAATAAAGATACCAGAATTTGTAAACTTCCCTCATTTCATCAGTTTTCCAGAAAAAGTACTGATCGTCATGAAACAACATTAGTGGAGTTTTTGATTTTCTGTAGAGTGCATATATAATATTTTTCTGTTGTAATATTTCTACAGATTTTTTGGGGGCAATGTAATTGAACTAGTATGCATTTATTTGAGTATGAAAATCCTTTATCCAATTCATTTTCATCAAGGAATCATGTTTACATTTCTTTAAAAGATAAAATGACAGAGATGCAAAAGTGTGACAAGTCATAGAACTTCATGGTCTAAATGATCAATATTCAATTTCAGAATTTTGAATGAAAGATCATTGAATATTTGGAAGTGAATTTTTTAGCACAATACTTTTGAAGATGTTTTCATTTGGTCCAGTTTCTACTTTCTCATATAAGTACTTATACATTGTGAAATACTCTGTCTCAGTCCTTGTGTTGGGTTAGCCATTTGAGAAATACCCTCCCTTTATATATTTATTATTTCTAAATCTTGATACTATTTACAATTCTACAATATTATGAAGAGGATTACTTCCTCTGCTAGTATCAATATTATTTTTTCTTCCGTTGCCCTGCTATGCTCATAAATTCTCTCGATGTTAAACATTAATTTATTAATTTCACATTCAATTTTAATCATGGGTTTCGACGTACAACATTTTACTCCTTACCTCCTGCATGTGGACATGTAATTCTATATGAATTAAGATTCCTGGAAGGTCTATTGATTAAAATCCATTATGAGTTGATGGCAACCACTATAAATTATAAGCCTTTTCTTTTCTCAAAAAATAAAAATGTATCATTTATTCTGACATTCTTACAAATTCTATTGATCTCATTAATGAACTGATTAACTTTTTACTTTCTTGTATACATATGTATATATGTATACACATATTATAGAGAAAGCTATGTAATGCTGCGCAAAAAAAAAACGGCGGATTTTCGGCGGAAAAAAATTCATTGCCGGGCTCTGGTGGTGAAAAAGTGCAAACCCAGTTGCTAAATTAAGAGCAAAAAATCCTCTAACACGTGGTGTAGCCAGAATCCCTGTTTTGTGGGTTCCTCATGCCGAAAAACCAATTGGAAGCACAACGTCCGTTCGTCCCGTCCGTGAACACTACTAGCGCCTAAACCACATGTACGATCTTTTCCAAATTGAAGAATCCCCAGTCGATCTGGCTCTAGTTGATGCTTTGAAATTTTGAGAAACATTCTTTAAAATTTGGGGGTACTTTACATGAAGCCACCCGGACATTTTCAAATTTTCTCAAAAACGGCTCCAAATTTTTTCTTTAAATTTCTTGTAAGAATAGAGTAAAATACATTTTTAAGAGGACATAGGTCCGATTTTTACCGTTAACTCTGAATTTTAGAAAATTGCAAAACTCAAAATGTTAATTTTTTATTCAAATGAAATTTGTACACATTTAGTTCATAGATTAACTTCGGGCACATTTTTTAAATTTGTAGTATTTTTTGCGTGATTTTGATTGAAATGTGAGTAATATGGAAAAATATAAAAAACTATTTTCTCAGATATGGCTCCAAATTTTTTCCCTAACTTTTAATACTGATAGTGCTAAATACTCTGAATTCCATGACATAAACTACACAAAAGGTATTTTTTTATTTTCTTACATACGTATATAAGAAATTAATAATGTAAATATATACAAACGTATATATGGAGTAATATGTGCATAGAGAAAGTGATGTAATTCTTCAGAAAGTTGATTTTGAGATTTCATGGAAAAGCTGGTTTTGGGATTCCTTGATACCAAAAAAGTATTGGTTTGTTTTTAATGTTTTCAAAACCTGTCTTGTCTGTCTGCCCTTCTGTGAACCATTCTAGTGCCTAAACTATTTGTAGGATTTTTCTAAAATGAAATTTTATGAATGCAATAATAGAGATATTCTTAATGGAATTCCATGGTGGATCTGGCCTGACTCGAAGCTCTGTGATTTTGAAGAACATACTTTAAATTTTGGGTGTTTTAGGTGCTAATAGATGTCGGCTCAGAAGATGGTGGGGCAAAATTAAAAAGATAATGTAGACTAAAGAGATAAGGAAACTAACTAGTAGGAGAAAGTTTGTGCCATTCTATAACACCTCTATTTTAATGTTTTTTATTAAACTAATTAAATTATTTATTTAAGTATATATTATGTAGACTGAGAACATTTAGTATATTTTTCTTTCTTGCAGGTTTTACACCTTGCTGGTGATTTCAACAGCCCTTTTTAACAAACCTCCTTTCAAAAATTTGATTGCTTCTGGACTTGTTTTAGCGTCAGATGGACAAAAGATGTCAAAAAGAAAGAAAAATTATCCAGATCCAATGGAGGTATTGTATTTTTTTCTTTTTCAAAAAAATATTTCTTTGAACAATTTTTAAATCAGTTTCTTCTTTATTATAAGACAGTATTCATAAAAAAAATTGTTTAAAAATAGTTTTCATTTTACCTTGTGTAATATCTTATCTGTTTAGAATCTAATTTTTGGTTCTTTTTACTTTCATTTATCTTTGGAAGTATAATATATTTTTAGTATTGAAGTCAAAAAAATTTGTCATTTTTCCTATTATAGTAGGCACTATCTTCAAACCTTTTTTTCAAAATGTTGGTGGATTATTGTTAATATTGTTGGTAATGATTTAGGTTGTGAATAAATATGGAGCAGATGCCTTGAGGCTTTATTTAATCAATTCACCAGTGGTGCGAGCTGAAAGCTTGCGTTTTAAAGAAGATGGTGTTAGAGATGTGTTGAAAGATGTCTTTTTACCTTGGTACAATGCATATCGTTTCCTTGTACAAAATATTGAACGACTGGGCCGTGTAAGTAAATATACAAAACTAAAAAGAAATTACAAATGTTAGTAAGAAGATTAGAATTTTGATAACTGGTTATGTTGTGATGTTTTTTTCATTTCAGGAAGATGGAAAGGTGTTCCAGTATAGAGAAGGAAATGCATTGTCAGAAAATTTAATGGATCGTTGGATTTTGTCTTTTACCCAGTCATTGATGCAGTTTGTTCATAAAGAAATGACTGAATATCGGTTGTATACTGTTGTACCACGTTTAGTGAAATTCATAGATAATCTTACCAACTGGTATGTGCGAATGAATAGACGTAGATTGAAGGTAAGATTTTGCCTCCATAATATATTTTATAGGAAATTTTGACAATGGGCATTATTTGTATTCCAGTTTAGAGCAATTTCTACAGCATTTTATTGTGCAGCATGCGGCACTGAAATCCAAGCAAATAACTCTTTTTCAAACACACAGAATTTTCTAAAGAATTTTAAATAAAAAATATTCTCCATATTTTTTGTGTGACCTCTTGAAAGGTAAATGTTCAATGTAAATCCTCTAGGCCTGTATTTATACCTTCTCTACCCTTGACTGAACTCTCAACATGAGGACTTTGTATAATCATGGTTCATTGATTGTGTTCCATTACATCTTGATGGATTTGGAGTTTTGAATTAACTGGAAGCATGTAGCTATCACTAATTCCAATAGCAACGTAAAACAGGAGACCTCTCCATTGAGAAATTCTAATTAAAATTTGCTCCGGTTTAAGCACTGCACTCCTTATATTACCCATACAACTTTTCTTGATCAATACCTTCGCCCTCCCTGGTACATTAAACAGTTGAAGGTATAAGCTCACAGCGAGCACTGATGACCGCACCTTCCTAATCCTTGACACGAAACAGAAGCTATTTGCAGTTTAAGATGAGAACTCCTATTCATATTATTTCTCTGAAAAAAATCGAGAAATGGCCTAGGCAGGTCCAGGTCCTTCACAAGAGAGACCTTGAACTTGAGAAGAAGGTAGGAGAACTTATAATAGTAGCAAATGCAAAATTATTGAGAAAATTAAGATGTGCGAATTGAAAAAAGGGAGCAAGATTCTAATGCATCCTTTAAATAATGTTTTGTTGGGCTTCTGCCTACACTGAAGCAAGTATTTCAACAATATGGAGAATAAATACTAAAAGTGTCAATGATACTTAAAATTCTCCAGAATCTATGTTTTCACATATTTTCCTCGAGCTTTTCGCAGATCTTAAAGTAAAAGTATTTTAAGCCTAAAAAATATTTTTCTTGTTAGTTGCTATTTACACAGATACAGTTGATAAGAAGGAATTCTTTATAATAAAAAAGATTTATCATTTTAAGCCCTTGAAGTCAGCATGCTTCGTAGGTCAAGAAATTATCTATGTTTTCACATATTTTCCTCGAGCTTTTCGCAGATCTTAAAGTAAAAGTATTTTAAGCCTAAAAAATATTTTTCTTGTTAGTTGCTATTTACACAGATACAGTTGATAAGAAGGAATTCTTTATAATAAAAAAGATTTATCATTTTAAGCCCTTGAAGTCAGCATGCTTCGTAGGTCAAGAAATTAACCAGTCCTGCATTGCATTGAAATGTACGTATGTTTGTCTTTGATTTTCCAAAGGTTGATATTGTTTCAAAAGCTCTAGTGGGCGATTTTGTAAATAATATTCCTCACTCGATCTGCATTTCCCCCAAGCCATTGGTTAAGATAATTGCACGGATGTTACATATACTATTGCCCTGAAATAGTTTCGATGGTGACCATTCTTTTGAATACCTGGAAAAAACAGAGAATAGCAAGGAATAATTAGAAGAATAAGTTAGTGAAATTTTTCTCAGGAAAGAATGGCAACCTTTTTCTTTTTTTGCCTGAATCTCAGGCTATAAAAACAGTGTTATTCTCTATGTATTTTGATATCTTCTCAATAATTATAATCTCTCTTTACTTTTTTCTCATTTCTCTTTTCGCAAATAAATTCTTTTCTCAATTCTCGTTCTCTTATTCTTCCGTATTGCTGCATCTCTGATTACTCATACTCTTCAAAAAATTTTTTTACATTTTGTCATAAGGGAAGTATATTCTTTTAAAGTACCAAAATTTGGATAAAATCTTCTCCTCTGATAAAGGAAGTCACCACATAAAGGCTGTTTTCAGGACATAAAATTTCAAGATATGAATCTTTCATTTGAGAATGAAGAGAGAAGAGAGACCAACTTAAATAGACCAGTTACCTTAGCAAGTTGAGTTGTAGCCAATTTTTAATAATTCAATTTTGTAAATTCTATTTTTCTCCAACAAACCTTTTAATTTTTTCAAAAAAATATATAATCTCATGTTCCCATCAATGCTGGAAGTTACTTCTTTTTGTACAAAATACACAGTATATGCCTTTTAAAATTTCAGAAGAATTTTACTCCTTTTGAGTTGCATTGTCTAGACACCCACCCAATAAATTAAGTATACCTTAAATTAAATATCCTTACTAATAAATTAGTTTATAATACTTTTATTAAAATGTCATGTGCAATATGTACAAAAATCAAAAAGAAAAATTTCATATTGCATTAATATATCAATATTTTCCCTCTGATACAATATCTGTGATTTTTCATTGGAATCTATTCACACTTTCAGAATGTGATCATACCACTGCGTATCATCTGGAAGAATTTAATTGTAAACCTTTTTAATTTGGTCAGTGTATACAAATAGCAAACATTTGAATGTCTTGATTCTTCTTCATTCACTAAGTTTAGTGTTTCTTTCTGGCACATTAATGCCCAATTTATTAACACTTGACACTTTGGTGCAGGCAACGAAGTTTGTTGGTAAAGCACTGCTTTTCATTGCATGAAACTATAAATGTATTTGTTGGATTGAGTGTTATAATTACAAATCTTATTGGTTAAATCAGACTTGTAGATAACACATTTGCATATTGTTGTGTTATGATAACGTCTTGCATTGAAACCTGTTGATTTATTCTTACAATGGGATACTCTTCAGTAAAAAAAAATAAAATAAAATCCCATGAAACATTATTTAGCTTCTGTTGGTACTCATGGGCAGTGTTGAAACACTCTTTGCATGACTATAAGCATGTGAACACTGCAACCATCTGAACAAAGCTGCTCGTGTATACAAACCTTCAGTTTTTCAAAGAATAAATTCTTTGCGGACGTAAGTTCCATTACATTATCGTCTGCCACATTCAAGAAAGTAAAGAGCAAATGGCAATGTGTTGCTGCTACAATCCATGAATTTACTTCCCCATGTTAATTAAATGGAAGCTATTTTATTCCTTTTTTAAATAATCTAAAAGAACTTTCATTGTTTAAATTATACTTGCAGCATCTTCAAAAACTCCTTTAACTATTCCAATAATCCATGTGTATGTACATTCCAAAGCATTAGTTTTTGCATTTATTGACATGGAAAATTCAATCTTCTTTTGCTTCTTTTTTTCTTTTCTTCTTCTTTTTTATTTTCTTCTTTTTCTCCTTCTTCTTCTTCTTCTTCTTCTTCTTCTTATTATTATTATTATTATTATTATTATTATTATTATTATTATTATTATTATTGTATTTAATCATCCACAGTTAACTAGTTCATAAACAGCAGTCACACAGATATCGTCTGTCAAAGCTCAACTACCAAATTATTAATATATCTTATAAATTAATTCTATGTTAATGAACAAAGTTAATTGTTATTGTAGAAAAGACAAATGAGTGCATATTTATGTACAATACACACACACATTTACATTGATGATTATAGAACTTAAACATTTCAATTACTTTCCAGAAATTTTCTGACCTATGCACGAGTAAAACAGATGTCTGGAGACTACTGTTTGATCTGTCAGTATATTTCGGTCCCAGTATAGTTGTTGTTTTCAAGGACTTTTTGGGGGTTATAATTGTAATTCTGTGTGTCATTGCATGGTACCAAAACAAAGATCTTGACAAGTTGACCATGGATAATTTGTCCCATGGTGTCAGTGTGGCTAGAACATTACAAAATTATTACATTACATTATTAGAAATAATATGTTGAATAGTCTCACTGCATTGACCGCAATCCCTGCAATAATCAGATGACACATCACATCTGGATCTGTGATGATGAATTTCAGATACTTCTTCGTAGCAATTACTTGGTCTTGGAGTGCAACCATGTACCCCTGTGTTTCAGGGTACGTGTATCCAATACTGAGCTATTGCACCTGCATTGAGATTGTCAACACTGGAATTGTCTATCTTGGCCGGATATCTTCCTTGCCTTCTGCTTCCATAATTCCATCTCTCAGTGGAAGGGTGGTTGCTGGAGTTCAATTTTTTATGGGCTGAAACATAACAGCATATAGTTGTCTACTTCCTCTACCTCTGTATGTAGATGAAATGATCAGTTTTCTTCCAGAAATACTCCCTCATGGTGATGATCTGTTTCGTATGGATATTGCTGATTTTTAAGATGTCACGACCTCCCATTTTTCTTGGGAGTGTGACCCTTTGGATTGAGCTTCTGGGATAGTGAAGATGGAAGTGAGACATTTAGACTCTGATGAGCCTTTCCACAGATTCAATATCCTTTTTCGACCATTTGACAAGTCCCAATAAGAATATAATTCTTAGTTTTGCATAAATATTAATTGCTGCTGTAAGATTTCGTGAGTTGAGAAAGTCCCCCCGCTGAGGTGGTGCCCCGCTGGTGGGAGATAACTGGTTGGGGAAAACCCCACTAGTCGACGGTAGGTCTGTGCATGATCTCGCCGTGGGGGAAGATCACCGCCTCCTCCCGATGAAAAACATGCACTATACTTACAGGACTAATGACCTTAGTAGTTGGCACGCGCGGAAACACTAACAATCAATGAATCTGAGCGCCCATCCATGTTTGCCGTTAATGGCGACCCGTGTGGAAGGGAATGGGTGACCTGGGAGTTGAGGGTTCTGTGCATGCTTTCTCGACTGCCTCCTTGACGGCGGATGTTTAGAGGTAACCTGTTCTAGTCATATTCACTACGAACACCGGAGAGCCCTGGTGGCTGAGGGGAAGTCTCTGCACCTTGCAGGTCCCACCACTCTTCGGCCTCAGACTCTTCTAGAGGCCCCGTCGAGGTGGGTCGCTCCACGTCCGGGGATGCAGGGAGGGCTCTCGAGTATTCCTTTCTTTCACCAGTCATCTTTCTTCTCCCCAACGTTCATCCTGGCTCTTTTCTTCCCCTTTTTCACTGCCCCCCTAAATGCTGAACGCCCCACCTACGTGTCTTTCGTGCATGGCGAACCGTGTCGGAGGGAATGTGTGTCCTGGCGGTTGAGGGGTCTGTTTGTTTCCCAACTACTCACATTGTGCTACGTTTTGCTTTGCACTTAGAGATATGTTGTTTGGTATTTTGGGAACATTCCTTTCAGGCTTCAATACACTTGCTTTGGCCTCGGACTCTTCTAGGCGGGTGGTCGGGAGTTCACCCACTCCCGATCAATCAGCTCGGTCTAGGTCTTGTACTGACCTCCAGGGTGAGTGGGGGATCCACGGTGGGGCAGCGCTATACCACTTCACCCCTATATCTCCATGGAAACCCTGGCCCTCCGATGGAGTACACCCTGGGTCACGTGGTGGGGAGTGACCTCGGGGATGAATCTGATGTCCATCACCATGGATACTAAACCTTTTACCCCACCCTCATTCGCAGAGAAGAGATGTCCGGAACAAACTATTGACTTAAATAGATTATTTTCGAAAGCCGAAGAGATAGACCGAAGAAGGCTCGTTTCCTCCTCATGGCATGCGCCGAGGAAGGAAAATCATTTAAAATGGTTAGTGTTGTCCGAATGGCCGAGCTATAGATGAAGCTTATGAGAAACTGCAAGCTGTGGTGTGACAAAGGAATGATACCATTCTCTTTGAAGCTCGAACGGGTGATCAAAACGAAAAAAACGGGAAGCAAGCAGATTCCTAGCCTCCAGGTGGAAGTGATCACTCACCCAATACTTAACCTTTATAAGTGAGTGGTCAACCACAAGGATTTTTCTGCAAAATGTGAGGAAGAACTAGTCTCCTTTTTAAGAGCCAGGGTATGACCGACGTTTACAGGATGAAGAAAAGGAAGCATGGGCGAGAAATCACCACTTCCACTCTTATTCTGACATTGGATCTTCCATCTCTCTCTGAAATGATCTCCTGCGGTTTTTATAACCTCCGCGTACGACAATACGTGCCTAACCCTTTGAGATGTTTTAAGTGCCAAAGGTTCGGTCATACACAACAACGGTGCATGGCAGATAGCCCAGTGTGCGGAAAATCGATGCACGAAGCTGAACCCTGCGCTACATCAGCGCATTGTTTAAATTGCGAAGGTGACCATCCGGCCAATTCCAAGCATTGCCCTACCTTTATGGGGGAAAGAGAGATCCAGAAGACCAGAGTCGCTGAGGGGGCCTTCCCTGAGGCCAAACGTTGGTTCCAGGCTAGGAACTGGTGATCTTTTTCGAACCTTTTCCAGCGCCCTGAAAGCTAAGACTCCAAAGGTAGTAGCGAGCTGCCAAACTGAACTGTTCCCAAAGTCGTGAACTGCTCGTGTCAGGTGCCTCCAATGGACCTCCCTGTGGATACCTCATCCCAACAAGCCGGGAGAGTGATCATCCCCACCAGATTCAATAAAATCGGCAAAAAGAATCGCAGCCGTCGTAGTCGACGAAATCGTTACGTAAGCCTCCTTCAATGGCAGTTGATGTCGGTCGGACAACTGCCTCAAAACCGGTAACAAAAAGCTCGTTAACAAGGCCCCGACTAATTACACCTTCGAGAACACACTGGCAATGCCCAGGAGGTCGCAGCTTCGGTGGAAACTCGCGCTTTCGGCTCTCAGATCCGGATGAAAAAGAGAAGTTACCTGACACCACCATGGTCCTCCTGTCATGAAATGCTAATGGTTTCTCCTCGCGACAAGACGATCTAAAACTGCTGTTGTCCCGGTACAACGCTCTGATCTGTTTACAAGAACACCTCATCCCACCTCGTCCCTTGTCTCTTCACATTTTCCCTTATAGTTCGATATTTATGGTCTTCGTGCTCATGGCGGAGTTGCTACATTGGTTCACGATTCGCTGCTGTCTACAGAGGTACTTCTTCAGATCGATTTTTAAATAGTGTGTGTGCGCAAGTGTACTTCCCATCCCTCACACTCACTGCAACACTTACGTCCCTCCAGGGGTGTGTGTATCAGCTCATGAACTTTTGGGCTTGATAAACCAACTGCCCTCACCGTTCTTGCTAGTCGGGGATGTAAAAGCCCACAACCCTCTCTGGGGCTCTTCCAACATTCGTAATAAATTCTTCCGTGTTTGTATTGGTGATCGACTTTCAAGTAATCACCCTCGTGAAAATGGGATCCCCCAAGGATAGGTTCTGAGTGTCACTGTTTGCCATTCCCATAAATGGTATAGCGTCGACTGGCGAGAACCTGTTAAGGCGTCGTTTTTGGGGGGTGATTTTGCCATCTGTTCATCTAGCAGCATGAGAGTAATCCAGAGGCAACTTCAGCTGGTGCTCAACAAGCTCCACGAATCGAGCACGTCAACAGGTTTTAACTTCTCTACTACTAAATCTATTGGTGTGCTTTTGTGCCAGAGGTATCATTTGCATAGCAATCCAGTCCTTCACTTGGGAGGAATTCAGCTTCCATTCGCTAAATCTGCCAGGTTCCCGGAGCTCACGTTTGACAAGTCCCTTACGTGGCGTGCTCATATCCGTAGGCTACCAACCAGATGTGTCTCCCTCCTCAATCTTCTTGGAATGCTGAGTGGTACATCATGAGGTGCCGAACGCACCTACCCTCTTGCGGTTGTATAGATCACTCATCCGCTCAGTTTTGGATTACTGCAATGAAGCTCCCTCCACTCTCCGACCTATCAACAGCAGCATACACCACGCTGGTATCCGCCTCTCAATAGGTGCGTATCGCACCAGCCGAATTCAGTGATTTCGAGTTTCGTGAGCCGTCCTTAAAAAAAGGCGGGATATTATTTTACCGTCTTATGGTGCTAAAGTATCAGGACTCTCTAATCATTCTTGTCGCCAAATAATTATCCATCCTAAATATGAAACATCGTATATTCGTCATAGATCGCTGCCTCATCCTCCAGGTATTCGATTGCGAAATCTTTTTGCGGGACCTTAATGTTGGTCTTCCCATCCCTGTGAAACACCCAAATTACCCCATTCCCCTTGGAAACTCCTTCGCCCCAATATTGACCTCAGATTCTCCAATCTTCCCAAACAAACTACTAGTCCTCTTGTTTACCAGATGCATTTTCAGGAATTGAGGATAGCCTATCCAATCCCTATTCTTTTACACAGATGGTTCATACAACATTGACGCAGTGGAATGTAGTTTTTATTTTATCAGGGACACCAAATCATATCGGTTACATTCTGAATGCAGTATATTCACTCCTGAAATGTTTGCAATTCTTGAAACTTGGAGACGGACAAAACTGCATTCTGTCTCTCTCGTATCTCGCCCGAGGTGAGGCATTCTCGCTGGCCCAAGAAGGGAAGGGAAAAGGGTCGTGGAGGGGGAAGCGCCTAGCCAAGGCCGAGGGAGTCCACAGGCGAAAGAGATTCGCGTATCTCGCGAATACCGAGAGATTCTCGTATCTCGTAAGCAGTCCAAGGCGGTCGAGGATCGGAAGAGTCGTGGTTACTACTACTTAATGTAGAGCAACGATATCCTTCTAATTAATTTATTTACATTAAGTACAATAATTGCTCTCTGGCGCAATAATCAAACGTTTCCTTATACTTTTATAATATTGAAGTGCTTCATATCAGTAGGATATGGATCACGGGATCGGTCAATTCATATCCTACTACGATCGATCCATATCCCACTACTTATTAACGGTCGTGATTTCTACAATGGTGTTTCATATCGTTGGTACAAAAGAAAAGTTTTTAAAAAAAATAAAAAAGCTGAGATGGCTTACAGAAACATCTGTAAAGTCGAATCTTTTTATCAACGTTTTGTGCTCGGGTGTTCACATTTTCAATGTTTCGTTTTTAAATGAAAACCTCTTACAATTACAATTTTGGAAAAGTTTAAATATGAAATAATATTTGTGGATTCCATTGAAGAGAACCTTTTAGTGTCCTTCATCGCCATAGGCGTAGGGCCGTTTCTTCCCTCCCCGACCCCTCCCACGGCGAACCAAGGCTGCTTTCAATATATTGGTATGATACGAGCATTCAGATGCTCAGGCGCAATTTTGTTAATTATTCAAATATGATGCTCTTTTACTACATATCCCAATTAAAGCTTAATTATATATTAATTAACAGGGCTACAATTAAAATGTTTTCCTAGTTCATATTCAGTGGTTGAAGTGTTTGTTTAATCTATTTAACATTGTTAGTACCAACTTTGAGCAAATTTGTAATAAAAATAAACATTATTATTATTAACAGTCATTTATGTGTGACCAAGGGATTCCTGCCAGGGAGAGTAGCTTACATTGTAAAAATCTTCTCGAGTAGCCACTTCCTGAGGAGTGTTTCTTTATTAATATTAAGAAATGAATACGAACATTAATTAATTGAAAAAGAATATTAATATTATATTTTTACTTTTTAATTAAATCTAATATTTCATTGAAATAAATAAATTAACAGATAAAATAAATATAAATAATAAAATAAATGAATTTACATAAATGGAATGCAATTTAATTAATGTTAGTATTTAAAATATTTAATAATATTAATTAATATTATATAACTATTGTTTCTTAATTAAATTTCTTAAATAATATGTGGGTGTAAATTAAACATGTTTCATTCAATCATTAATTTTGAATTACACATTACGCTTCTGCTACCTCGCGAAATAATATTTAGTATGTCAATTAGCGTTCAATGTCAATTTTTAATACAGTTTTGGTTATGAATCTGAATAAGGAAACTGCTATTATTTTCTCGAATGTTAGTGATAGGGTCACATTTAAGCAAAGAATCTATTTTATGAGAAACACAAAGTCAGTCATGCAAGAAGGAAGTTTGGGATGCGTGGGAAGACTCATTTATGGTTAAGAAGACACGTTTCTTCATTCTTTATCAGTACTTGAAAGGACATTCTATACCGAGAAATTCGATCGTCCGGACGTGAAGTCCAAGGTCAACGAACTCGCGTTGATGACTGCGGAAGACCGTTGGCGGGGCCCTCCGTCTGACTGCCGTGGCCACGAGATCATCGAGTCGACTCGCTCTCGAGAATGCGTTCTCGTTGCACGAGATTCCCGTGGGCCCATTCTCCTTCAGCCTTCCTCGCTTACGAGAACGAGAGAGAATCTTCGGTGAATGACCGCCTTTACTTGAAGCCCTAAAAGACACCGAGTCCGCGACCGTGCGCCGAGCAGTTCTCTGTTCTCATTCAAGTTGTCTCCTGTTCTTCCTCAGACTACTAGTGGGAATCAGTTCAATACCTGCTTCATCGTCTTTTGTCTCGCCACTGTGATGTGGTATTATTAGTACTCAGTGGGGTGCATGCCACGTGGGAATCGCAGGGAACGAGCTGGCTGACCAGGCGGCAGTATCGGCGCCGCAGAAGACTCATTTTGACATTACTTCTGACCGGGAGCGGTAGCTCAGCTCATCAACTGATGTCACTGCAGCGCGTCTGACTGGGAGGCCCTAGGTTCCAACTCCTCACGGCGGCAGGATTTTCGACACTAGCTTTTCAGCTAGGTCGAATTCACTCGCTGTCTGGAGGAGAATTCTAGCGGCCAGCTTCTCTGATCGGTAGTTTTCTGTGGTTTCTCCGATCAACACTAGGCGAATGCCGGAGCAGTAACCTACCCAACTGGCCACAGACCGCGCGCGATCTATCCTTCCTGTTCCTTGTCCTGTCCTCTCCACTGACACTAACATGCGCTACACTACCACATATTCCGGGAGACCGGTCGGGAGCTTAGAGCTTATCCCGGCTGAGGCGGTGCCCCGCTGGTGGGAGAGTCCTGGTTAGGGGGAAACCCCACTAGCCGACGGTAGGTCGGCGTCGGATCTCACCATCCAGCGGAGGAAGATCACCGCCATCTCCCGAGAAAAATGCACTACACTTACGGTGCTAATGACCATAGTAGTTGACGCGCCCGGAATCTCAATCAATCTTATTACTTCTGTACCATCGTCCGATGTAATGGCTTTTTTAAACGATCCGTCTTCAGGGCGTGGCAAACAAAGTGACATAATACCACTTTTAAACTATAGTGTGATAAATGGTTCTTTTAATCCCTGGAGTTCATCTGACCTAGGTGTGAGGAAGTCATTTTAACCCGTCTTGCTATTCGAGCAAAGGCAGTTATGGCCCTTCAGCCTTGGTGACCTTGGCTATCCAGGCCAGCCATGTTTTTGTTTTCCAACCTAACTTCTCTGATTTCCAATTTACTTAGCATCATACTTAATAATAATAATAATAATAATAATATATATTTTGAAACATAAGAAAAGAATAAATGAATGACAGGACAATTATTATATATCATGAATCAACTTAAACCTAAAAGTAAATTTAATACAGGTAACATCAAAATTGAACCTGAAACCTTATAAATTAAATTATTTTTTTTTTGTAAAACTAAAGTCAAGTTCAAAACAAAAATTTTAAGAATTTGAAGAGATGGATGGAATGAGGACTAAGTTTTTCTCCATTTTCCTGATTTCTAAACTCAAGAAGGTGCAGCTGATTGCAAAAAAAAATTTGAATTAGTTTATAGTTTCTATTGATATGATACATGTGGTGTAGGTATTCCTTTGTACTGTAGAATGTATGGTTTAACAGGAAAGCTTTCAGTTTATTTTTGAATGTGTGTATTGAGTTTAAGCTTTTAAATTCACTAGGGAGTTTGTTATATAGTGTGATGCCTTCAAAAAGGGTACTTTTTTGAAAGAGTGAAGTTTCACAGTGTGGGACATGCACATTCTTGTTTTGTCTAGTATTATAGTTGTGAACATCAGTATTTAGAGTAACAGAATCCTTGTTTTCCATAAGCGTCTTCTTTGTGAAGATTAATATTTCAAATATGTATATGCATGGGAGTGGTAGGATTTGTAATTTCTTGAAAAGTGGTTTGCAGGACTCATGTTTGTGAGTGTTTGTCATTGTTCTCAGTATTCTTTTTTGGATGATAAAAGTGTGAATACTTTCTGGGGAGTTTCCCCAGAATATGATTCCGTATTTTAGATGCGAGTGGACATTTGCAAAATACACTGTTCGTAGTGTATCCAAATTTGAATTTGACTTAAGGATGTAGATGGCATAGCATGACTTGGTAAGCTTGTTGTTTAGATCTGTGATGTGGGAGTTCCATTTTAAATTGTCTTGAATTGTCAATCCAAGGAAAGTTGTTTTTTGGGCTATTTTTACAGGCATGTGTTTTATCATCAATTGTGTTAGAGGCTTTACTTTAGAGAGTGGATTCCGAAAGTTTAGGGAGACAGTTTTACTGGTGTTTATGATGAGTTTGTTTTCCTGAAACCATTTTACAAGTGCTTCTAGAACTGTTTGTGCTTCTTTCTGTAGAGTTTGTTGGGTATTTGCTTTAATAATAATGTTAGTGTCATCTGCAAATAGGACCATTTTGCTCTTTTGTAGAGTCAGGGGCATGTCGTTGATGTACAAGAGAAATAGTATAGGGCCCAGGATTGATCCTTGTGGGAGATGGTACTTACATACTTCAGCAAAACTGAATTATGATGCTTTTGAAACAAAATGAAATAGAAGTAAATAAAGCTGACCCACAATTCTCTAAATATCTAAGAGCTCAACTTAAACCTAGAAAGTCCAAGTTAAAGAGTTTAACATCATTTTTATCACCAAGAAACCTTATGATTTCTAAAGTGTCACTTTTTTTGAAACAACTCTGTCAACGTTCAAAACAGAAATTTTAACCATTTATGAAGAAATCTTTGGAATAAAGTTACAGAAGTTTATTCTCTTTTTTTCCCTGACTTTCTAAACATGATTGTTCCAGGGTGAAGGTGGTGTTGCTGATTGTGAAAATGCTTTGAATACTTTGTTTAGTGTCCTCTATTCAATGATACATGTAATGGCTCCTTTTACTCCATTTCTTACGGAATTGATGTACCAAAATCTTCGTCGGACTGTTGCTCATAACAATCCCAGTTCTGACAGTATTCATTATTTAATGATGCCTGAACCCAAGTAAGTATAAATGAAATGCTTGAATCAACTTCATTGATGTTTATTGTTCAATCTCTTTCATAATTATTTCCTTTGATGTTTGTTTAGTACATCTCTAATAGACAAGAATATTGAACAAGCAGTATCACGAATGCAGACTGTAATTGACCTTGGCCGTATAATAAGAGATCGTAAGACACTGCCTATCAAAGTAAGTTCCAAACAGGTTTTTTATTTTTTATTTTATTTTATTCTTTTTTTTATACACATTAATTTCTTTTTTAACTAAAACCTTTTCATTTTAGTATCCGCTTCCAGAAGTTGTAGTTATTCATCAAAATCAAAATGTATTGAATGATGTGAAATGTTTGGAACGCTATATTCTTGAAGAATTGAATGTACGACAACTAACTTTGAGTGTAGACAAAGCAAAATATGGAGTATCACTGAGAGCAGAGCCTGACCATAAAGTGCTTGGTGCCAGATTGAAGGGAGCCTTCAAGGAAGTGACCAGTGCAATCCGGGAACTTAGTGATGAGAAATTACAGAAGTTTTTAGTTCAAGGGCACATTGAACTTGTAGGGCACACATTGAACATTGAGGACATCAGGATAATGTTTCGTTTTGCCAGTGATTCAAATGCAGAAGTTTCTCAACGTTATGAAGCTCATGGAGAAAATGATGTGAGTAGACAAATATTTTTGTTAGTAATTCGCAATATTTTAGTGTGAAAGGAAGTATTTATTCAACATTTCAGAAAAGTTTAGAAATTTCAGTGTTCACAAAATGTCAGGGAATTGTAAAAATATTCTTTAATCATAGAAGTTTCTGAAACTGATTTGGCCATGCTATAGATTTTCTGTCTAGTATTGACTGTCAAGGAGCTTTCAACTTGTTTTAATTTTTTTATCCTTGATTTATCTGCAAGTTTAACGGAAGAGACTTGCCCTAGAGAAAAATTATGAAAAGAAATAGGCCTAAAAACACAACTGCGATAGATGAGTATAGCCTATATTAATATGCTGTAAAATTGTGTGTACTATGCTGTATAATTTGCACTAAAACTTTAAAAGATGGTATCAGGCATGTATGTTAGCAAGAAAGAATTCATCATAAGAAAATAAGTATTATATTTTGCATATTACAACATGTAATAATTATTATATTTCTTTTTTCATAGATGTTGGTGTTGGTGGATATATCACCAGATGCTAGTATGCAGGAAGAAGGACTTGCCAGAGAATTTATAAACCGCATTCAGAAATTGCGGAAGAAGGCACATCTGGTTCCATCAGATCCTGTTACTGTTTATTATGGAGTTGAATCAGATAGTAGTGATATTGCTTCAATTGCAGTGTCACATAAAAATTTCATTGAGTCTAATCTGAAAACGCCTTTGCGTCCAGTTCCATCTACTCAACTGAATAATATTATAATTGAAGAGAAACAACAAGTAAACATGTTGATATCTACCCATTTAATTTTATTTTGATAATCAAATGAAATGTTTTCTAATTTTCTTTCTTTTTCCGTAGTTGAAAGGTTCAATGTTGAATCTAATTTTAGTAAAGGGATTTTGTGCTGATTGGCTTAGTAGTGGACCAACAACACCTCTCTCCGAACCATTTTGTAGGTAAGTTTGAAAAGCTGTTTTGAGAAAATCTTGTTTTTTAATATTGCTCATATTTCACTCTAAATTGCATGAAAACCAGTATTATAAAAAATGTATACAACAAACATTAAATAAAGAACTAAATACAAAGAACAAATTTCATTCTTGAAATTGAATTCTATCTCAAGGCCTAGAAGTGATACATCACATAACTTTGATATTCAGCATCCTTTGATCTGGGACAAGAAACTCGGGAAATATCCATGTTTTACATCTGCAGCCTTTCAGATTAAGATCCACCTAACTGTAAATACTAATGTCGAATGTAACATTTTGACATGTATAATAATGTTCTTTCAAAAATTGAATTGTTTTCTAATCTTAACTGTTTGGAAAGCCTTCTTTACCCTATCACAGCCAACCCCCTCCTCCTCCTGTATGTGTTGGGCCTTAGGAAATATGATGCGAGTTTTTCTTTAAAACATGAGTTCCTTACAGGTCCTTTTAATTTTGTTAAAAATAAATTTCTGATTCTTATCATAACTCTTATGTTCAAATGTGGTAAGTCTTCTCTTTGGTTTCATACTTACATATTCTTACTTTTCCATTTTTGGATGTAAAATTATAAAACTTGACAATTACTTTTCACTTTTGAAAATGTTGATTTCTAAATTGGACATCATTATTCTTATAATGTTTACAAAGTACCATTTGCATCTTTTTTTTTTAATTATTATTATTATCATTTTACAAAATATATTTCAGCAAACCTGATATGAATTATCAATTTACAAAATGTCTTGTAACTTAATCTAACTTTTTTTTTCCCAAATAATATACAATAAAAAATAATTCCTACCAAAGAGAAATTGATGGTCTCTTAACTAATAAGGATCCATAACATTTTAAACACTGACTTAAGATAATCATTGTTAATGGAATTTTTACAAACTTTTTTTGGGGGGGGGGGAGAAAAAAAAGAATGAACTATTGCAATTCATTTAAATGTAACTTGATTCCTTAAGCCATAGTAAGCCCCTAGTAAGGAGAAAGATTTTTTAAAAACATGAAAATTGGAAAAATTAAACATAGAAGTCTTAAATAAGTGTGTAAAATTGCTGAAACTTTTATAATACTTATGTGCAATGTCTTTTTTCAATTAAATACTTAAAGTTGCAGAATTTATTTGAGCAAGTTGTAATATGAACTTGAGAATTATTAATTGTAAATTTTCCATAATTTAATAAGCTGGTTTGTACATAGAGTTAAACCAAATTTATTCCCATATAATTTTGGTCAGGCAAGAAAAGGTTTGGCCAGGAAGGAAAATTAGTATTAGTAACTGTTTGTCTGTTCAGGAGACACCGTGTTGTAGACACAGGTGCCAAAGTTTCTGCAGCCTACGCTCTCAAAATTAATATTTGTGTTACAGGTATGTGAATGTATGTTTGGACAACAAATTGCAACCAAGGCTTGGTGCTACCTCTTCAAAAGGAACAATCCTCCTTGAAAATCCTGCTGGTCAAAATATACTGGATTTACAGCAACTTAAAGACGAGGTAGGGAAGTTAATATTTTAAAATTTGAAACCTACAAATTTGCTCTTTATTTATACTGAATACTTTTCTTTTTTCAAGATCAACATATTGTTTGGATTATTTGGATGCCATTACAATTTGGAACCATGTACTAGCCCTGAAAAATTAGCAGGCCAGACTGTATACATCTACAATGAAAATACCAACTTTGAAGAAAGAAACACATGTTCACTACCTCAAGTACCGTAAGTACTGTACTGTATGTTTTTGATATTTTGCTTAAGGGTTGTTAATTTTGGATTTTTGTGCAGGTTTATCAATGTCTCTGCTGGAGATAAAAAATTCACTTTCTTGTTAGAAAATCCTCTGGGGAATACTCTAACAGATGCAGTGAAATTGAGAAGAATGATTACTGCCGCTTTGGGAGTTGATGAAAAAACACTCTTACAGAAAAATAAGTCCTTATTTTCAGAGAATGTTCAAAATGGTGCTACCTTGGTGATAAAATTGTGAAATTTATGTTGTAATTTATGAATGTAATTTCAAAATAAAAATTTCATTTGAATTTGTGTCGTACGTTGGAGATATTGTTTCCTTGAACATCTTGAATTGTAGCAAAAACATTGATTATTGAATAAAATGTATAGTATTTATTTGCCAATTTGAATGGTAAGAAAATGTCTAAAGATGCATGTAAAATTGCTGCTCAATGACAATGGTAACCTTTCAAAAATCATTTTTTCTTTAGTCGTTTCGTGTCGGGCTCCATCACTTGTGTTTCAATATGTAAATCATTTTTAGTAATTAACTTTGTGGTAGCCAAAAAATCGTTAAATCACGGTTGTTATCATCCAGACAATGAATTCACTTGTCCACTTCATTAATATTTCTTATTTTTCATTTTCTTGCTAAATATTTCAACAATTGTTTAGCACTTAACTGTGATCTATCAGTTGCATCACATTTCCGACAAAATATACTATTGTGAAAGTAACTTAAATTCATTCTGATCGAATAAGAATATTGATCAGATAAATTCTGAAGATAATGTGCATTTTTTTTTTGTTGCAATTCTGATTCACCAAGAGCAGTGGTATATAGTCTGCACACCTCGTCAGTTTAAAAAAAATATAACTGGGCGAGCAGAAGATTTCAATAAATTATTTTGTCATAATTTTTTTTTTTTTTTTTTTTAAAGATCCATTCATAGTTCTTTAAAGTAAGTGGCAATGAAATTGAATACTTCCGCAGGTTCATGGGCATTAGCTTCCGTTTCATAAGAAACTCAATGTTGCTGTATTTTGAAGAGCGATGTCAAGCGAAACAGAAACGTTTTATGTGAGCGATTTTGCTCTTTGTCAGGGAACTGGTTTTTGATAGTACTTTTTAACAAACAAAATTGTAAGAGTAATGGTGGAGAGGATCTTACTTGACTAATGTATTCCTTCGTCACTTGCTGGGATGAGCGACCGCACGTCATTCCTTGTTTAGAAGATGGCGGACACGAAGTTGTATGATGCGCTGGGAGTTAGTAGAAGTGCTACGGACCTGGAAATTAAGAAGGTAAATGTTCTGCGCGCGATGATTGCTTTATATATTCGTTGTTCCCCTATTGATCATTGTGATATTTTATATTACTATCTGATGGAAACAATATATGTGCCAATTCTATTGACGTCAAGGACAATTACTAATCAATTTAATGTAAATCGCAGTAAGTGTTTCATTATCAGAGAGTGAAACTATTAGTAATAATCAGGAGAGATGAAACTGTGAAGATGTTTATTTTATATTGAATGTCACAAGGCCTTCATTTTGCATCATTGCCGCGTATCCAGTGGACAAAGAGAATGTAAAGCATAGCCATGTCCTATCGTTGGGGTTGGAAGAATGTTCTTAACATCAATTCTGTAGCACCGGGCTAAATGTTGTCTTGTCTCTTGTGTGGTTAATCTTCTTTGACTGTAAATTCTCGTTGACCGCAGAGTGCGTGAAACGTGTTTTCTGTATCGAAAAGTACTTTCTAGAAATAGTCGGATAAGTCTCAGTGGTCGTGTTTGCTTCGGCCTGCGAAGTTTTATCGCAAAGAAATATTCTGGTATTCTACAATGCATTTAACCAATCGTTGTTGATGTTTTAATGTTTTTTCTTTTGTATGGCAGGCCTATCGTAAGCTAGCCAAGGAATTTCACCCAGACAAAAATCCGGAAGCTGGAGACAAATTCAAAGAGATTTCATTTGCCTATGAAGTATTGTCAGATCCCAAAAAGAGATCGACATATGACAAGTATGGGTTAAAGGGAATGCAAGAAGGTGCCCATGATGGGCCGTCATTTGGTCATGAGGACCTGTTTTCACATCTTTTTGGGGGAGGACTTTTCGGAATGGGAATGCGATCTCGCCGCCCCACGCGTGGAGAAGACACTATTCACCCATTGAAGTAAGTGAGCATAAGGAGTGCTGCTTCAATATTTGTCAAACTCTTCAATATTTCGAGTTTCTGTATGCAAGCTACTGTTGGCATTGTGAATTAATTCTTCCTTTTTTTATAGGGTGTCTCTTGAGGATCTTTATAATGGTAAAACAGCTAAATTGCAATTGAGCAAGAATGTGATTTGTAGAATGTGCTCTGGGAAAGGAGGACGCGGCGATGCTCATCAGTGTGCTACTTGTGGTGGATGTGGTTATAAAATGACATATCGACAACTAGGACCAGGAATGTCCCAAAGATTGCATTCACAGTGTACCGATTGTATGGGAGAAGGTATGTACACTGATTTATATGTAGAATTATAATTATAGGAGATGCTTATGAAATAAATAATTAAAAATGTCTTTGTAGGTATGGTAATTAGTGAGAAGGATAAGTGCACAACTTGCCGAGGTAGAAAGGTGGTTAATGAAACTAAAATACTGGAAGTGCATGTTGACAAAGGAATGCATGAGAATCAGAAAATTTATTTTCGGGGGGAAGGTGATCAGCAGGTATTTGTGATCTTATTTAAAAACATAAACCATATTATAACTTATGAAGTAAACTTTTTGTTGTGGGTGTTCGAAAAGATTGTAATTAATTTGCTTTGTCTTCAGCCTGATGTTGAACCTGGTGATGTCATTATTGTACTTCAACAAAAGGCCCATGATCGCTTCCAGCGGTCTGGTGATGATCTGATTATGACTCATACAATTACTCTGACTGAAGCATTATGTGGGTTTACTATGACTGTTCGACATCTGGATGGACGTGACTTGCTTGTGAAGCACCCGATGGGCCAAATTGTAAAGCCAGGTTGGTTGTTTCAGAGAAACTACTTCAGAAAGCTTAACAGTTGCTGTTCTATTCTCATTTCTGCAAATTTATTTTTGTATGTTGGTTTTTCTAGCTGATATCAAAGGAATCAAGGGTGAAGGAATGCCTCATCACAGAAACCCATTCGAGAGAGGAAACCTTTATATTAAGTTTGATGTTACTTTCCCAGAAAATCATTTTGCCAATGAAATTTCCCTCAAGGTATTGTCCTATTACTGTGTTTTGATGTTGATATTGATATAGTGGTAGGGATGTGAGATGTGAGAGTGCAATTGTTTGTTTGTAGCAACTGGAGAATCTGCTGCCTCCTCGGCCGTCTTTTGAGATGCCAAGCGGAGAGCATGTTGAAGAAGTTGATCTTCACGAGTATGACGCTTCCGAGGGCCACGGCGCGGGTGCTGGAGGGCGGCAAGAAGCTTATGCTAGTGATGAAGACGATCACCCTGGGCCTGGCGTCCAGTGCGCTCATCAATGAGCTTGTAGCCTAGTCATCCTGGTTTCCATTGCCTATTTGTCCAGCGTACAATTGTCCATCTGAGTATCGTTTATTTAATGTCACAATTGAATTGCCCATCTTGTATACTGGTACATGTTATAAACTACAATCTCAGCTGCTGCCCAAAGCAATAGTGTCTGGTACTTTTTTTTTTAGTTATTTAATACTGATTTCTTTGAACTACATAAAATTGTTTCTGTAGCAGTTCACAATTAATTGTGGTCAACTCTATACACAAATGAAAGTAACTTCCAGTGTACACCTATTGGTCAGCAAGTTCATGTTCTGTGTGAAAGTGTAATAGTATGAAAATAATTTTTCTCCTAGTTCACACTTGCAGGTAATGCTATACTGATAGGTGACAAAATAGATGTCAGAATAAGATCATAAGACTTAATGAAAGCATGACAACTATTTGCTCAGTCTTTGGGCAAATGTGTTTGGAGTCTTCTAATGAAGTGATGGTAGGTGGCTGCTTTGTTGCAGTGAATGTGGGAAGCTGCTTGGAGAAATGGATTAATACTTGAAGAATGTGAAGTGAGACATGTGATCCTCCAATAACTGAAAACTGTATTATGAATGTACTGAGAGAATGTTCAATGTAAGCAGATTGCAATGTAGTAGAGAAGAATTTTCATTTCCCTGTCAGTAAAGAACAAATAACCCCTTCCTGTATATTGACATTTAATGAACCACCTTACCTTTGTCCTCTTCAATTTGCAAGCTCTGAATAGTTGGAAGTTCATTGCCATGGATTTTTTATTGTATTTTTGTATGCTGGCTTGTATAGAGCAGTGTACTCTTGAGAATTGCCGGCAATTCTTGAATGTAGAAATGGTAACGGAAATGCTTGAAAGTGGCTGTTGATTGTCATTTTCCACAAGCAGCTGTGGATTAATTGTACATTTGGGAATAAATTTTGTAATAAAAAAATTTTATATTCATTCCTTGGTTGATTACTGGAGGGAGCGGGGAGGCCGGAGGTCGCACAGGGCCGCGGCCGCGTAGCGTAGGGCGTCTGGGTCTGCGAGTGGAGTGCGCAGCTGGCGCGCGCGGGGGCTGTGGGAGGAGAGGAGCGCGCCTCCCCTCCCCGCCCCTCCCTTCCCCCACCCCTCCTTCGCTCCGCGCCGCGGCAGCTGCGGAGGCCCCGCGCCGAGCCGAGCGCGGCCTGCACACGGCGCTCGCCCGTCCGCCTGCCGCTGAGCCTCCGCGCAGGGGAAGGGCCTTCCACGTCGCTCCTGCTCTCCGCCAAGGTACGTGCGCAGCCCGGGCGGGCAGGCAGGCGGTTACGTAACGGCCGAGGGCAGCGGGCGCTGCTGGCTCCGGTCGATGGCGGCTGCGGAGGGCGCGATCGACCTGGATGGCCACAGCGCGAGCTGGCACGCGGCCACCGCCCGCTATTTCCGTCGCGCGGCGCGGACGGCGACGAGGAGGCGTCAGCATCCGCGCGCCGCCCGCCCGCCCCGCTCCGCCGCGCGCGCCGCCCCTCCGCGCCCTATTGATCGGCAGCGGCGGCCGCGACCGCCCCTCGGGGCGCCCGCAGCGGCCCGCCCCGCCCCGTCCCGTCGCGCCCCGCCGCGCCGCTCCGCTCCGGCAGGAGAGCTATCGATTGTGGGCGCTCCGGAGGGCTGACCGGGCCTCGAAGGCGCGCCCTCGCCCCCGATGGATCGAGCGGCCTCCGCGATCACGCGGCCCCTCGGCCGCCCGCCCGCCCGGCTGCCTCGCTCCACGCAGCCACTCCTTGCGGCGCCACACAGCGGCCACAATTACTGGTCGCCGTCAAATGACGGGCTGAAAGGTTGCGCGTGGAGAAGCACTGCTAGCTTCTTTAATTTTACTATTTCAAACAATCACTGTTTTATTATAGGAGAGATCTGTTGTAGCACAGGTTATTCTTCGTTGTAACTATTACTACACAAAGTACACGCTAATGACTCAATAACGTGGTTATTACATCTCACAGTTGTCCTAGTTGGCGCATTGAAATTTCAAGGAGCTCAGTACGATTTTCCATCACGGGAGGTCGTCCGTGTTTAAGAAAAGTAATAATCGTCCGCTTGCACGAGAGCGGTTGTATCTGTGCTGAGCGGAACCGATGGTTTCCCAATGAATGCGGAAGTGATTCATCGTACGTACTGGCTGCCGCGTGGCGGACTTTTTACCTTAAAATATACACATAACTAAAGTAGTGGTGCTACAGAAGGGCAGAATTTATCGCACAAGTTGGTTTTCTAATTACCTTAGTCTGGGCTAGTTTTTCGGTATCGGCCCACCGTTTTCGTATCTGCTACGTATCCTCACATACGGTTGTGTGTTTTTTCTCTCCTACTTTTCTCAAATATTCGACCTCCCTAATAGTAAAATTCAAATATGAGTTTACGAATATTACAGGGGAATAAAGTCTGGTCACATACACAAGTTTTCATTCAAAAATGTGGAGTCGTTTTACACAAAATGTCGAGCGTTTATGACAATGCGCAACTTTAAGCTGATGTTCATAGAAAACTTTTGAGTTTGTAATATGTCAAAGGAAATCATTTAAAGCTCTTGTACCCACAAATGCAATAATGTGTACAAATTTTCTTAATGTAAATACTTACGACATGAGAGATATTAACATACATTGCATAATTTTCGGATAATCTAAAGAATACATCAAAATGGGGGTTATGTCGTGATATTCAGTGCATTTAGCCCTATCTATAAAAAAAATGAAAAGAAAAAATTGGAGCTGTTTTTGAGAACACCAATTTTTTAATATTGCCCATATGTCAGTCAAAATTGTACGAACAATACTAATATTTTCAATAAATGTTCATGAGATTAATTAAACGACTATTGATGGGAACAAATTTCATTTAAAGAACAAATCACTAACTTCAATAACGTAGTTCAAGTGGATCCAAAAAATTTCAAACTTTTGCAATTTTCAAACATTTTAGGGTAACAATGAAAACCGGACCTTAGTAGAGAATTATATAATGGTGCGGAAATCAATTTTGAGGTTTCGACGGAATACACGTTTTGTGGGCCCTGAAAACTGAAAAGTGTTTGTTTCTTTTTTCTTCAAAACGTCTCTTAGCCTGACTGTCCGTCCGTCAACACCAGCGCTTAAATTATTCATAAGAACTTTGCCAAAATGATAATTTACTGAACGATTTGACCAGACACAAAGCCCTTGGGACACTAAAAATTTTCTTAAAATCTTGATTTTTTTTCTCTTGAAATCTCTTCCAATTTTTTACTATTTATTGTAAGAATAGAGCAAAATAAACTTATAAAAGTTGCACAGATTCGATTTTCACTGTTTACTCTGCAATTTTTTGGAGCTCTTCGCGAAGGGCTCTAAAAAATTCCAAACATTTGCAAATTTTAAAATTTCAGTGAAAATCAGATCTTTGCCACCTTTGTAAGTTTATTTTATACATTACTATATTACAATATAAAAATAGAGATTTTCCTTCAAATGAAATTTGTTCTCCGTATTTAGTTATTTAATTAATATCATGTACATTTTTGAAAATATTAGTAACTTTTGAAAAAAATATGGATGATATTAAAAGATTTTATCAAAAACGACTCCCAAATTTTTTTGTACGGATAGTTAAGTGCACTGAATAGCGGGACTGAACGCTATTTTGAGTATTCTTTTGTAGTTGCTTTTTAAAAATTTCACAAATGTAATTTTTTAAATATGTCTGTGGTGAATATTTACGTTACGGGCGTTTTTATTCAATATTGCATACTTTTTCCCAAAAACTGCAACAAATGCTTTCTTTCAACTTTTTGCACGATTGCATAAATGCACAGAATAACATGACAAATTCCCATTTTGATGTATTCTTTTATGTTTGTACGTTTTTAAAAATTTTATCACGTCGTTAATATTTCATTTCCATCATTTACTTCACAAAACTACATCTGCGAACACAAGTGCTTCAACTTATTTCTAATGAAGTTTCTCGAAAAAGTTTTATATGAACATTAACTCAACGTTGGGCATTTCCAGAAATTTTCTCTAAACAGCATCAAATTTTTTAATGAAAATTTGCAAGTGGACAGATTTTATTCTACTCTAATAACCTTAAAATCATATTTCAATTTTATTATCAGGGGACCGAAAATTTGACAAAATCAAAAGAAAATTATTTTAGGTGTCGATAAGTAGCAGATGGGTCACAACCGAAAACTAACCCTGGCTAAAGATACAAAGAAACTTACTAGTACGAAAAACTATGCGTCATTCTGTAGCACCATTGGTTTTTTACTTTCTTGTAAACTTACTTTTGCCCTTCGAAAAATCGCGGAGGCAAACGTGAGCTACCTTCGATTCAGGGGCAGATGCTTTGACCAATCGATTATGACTTCAATTATGCTTAAAAAATTGTCCAAAATTTGATTTGCAGGAAAATATCTGAAATTTCGAAAATTGCAAACGTTAAAAATATTTTCACCCTCAAGCACAATGGCTTTATTAAAGAATGAGATTTTTTTTTAGGAAATCCCCACATCAAAATTAGATGTTTAAATGTGCGTGTGCCCACGGTTTCCAAAATGTGAAGAGTTCGTGTAATTTGGAGTGAATTTGGAAAATTTAAAACAATACCTAAACTAAAATTTTCAGGAAAACGCCGATGTTTTCTTTTCAGTTTTTCTCAAATAGAGCACAGTTAGTTGAATAATATATTGGAGGCTGGAATGTCATTAAAAGCTCTAGAATTTCGAAACAAGAATTCATATATTTTGGGTAATTTGAAGGCTTGAATTTCATTTCCACGATTCTTATGGAACATTTTTCTTTATTTTGTTTCTTCCAGTAGAGAAGAGGGCGCTTGTAAGTTGGTTTTCATTAAAACCTCTTCTTCTTAAATATTTTAGATATTCGAAATGCGAATGTCTCGCGGTTACTTGGCGAAAGGGATGTGTCGTGAGGTGGCTGAAGATTTATGAGCATGCAATTTGTAAAATTTTAATGTCATATATAAACGCGATATAAGATGCATTATAGCTCAATTCTCCTAATTTTTAATTCTTTTGAATAAGATTTTTACTTTCTTGCTTTAGTATGCATTTACGCAGTAAAGAGAAAGAATTGTATTGTTGCGGCAGGAATTCGCGTTTTTCAGACAGAGAAACTCGTATTGCGCTGCCCTAATAGCTATCAAAAATCGGGTAAATCTTTTTCTTATATATAGTAAATTACTTCCTTTAACACGCCTAGTTAGAATCCAAGTTTTGTGGGTTCTTGATACCGAAAAATATATTGACGGCTGTCTGTCTGTCCAATCTTCATGACTTTATCTGTGTAGAAGCTAAACGCAATTATTACGTACATCACCTAACCAATTGTTTACTTCTAGCACCCGGGTTATCAATAATTGTTTCGTAACAAATAGCCTTGAATGTTAGTTAAAATTTGGGAAGTAAAAGGTATTCAAAAAATAAAAATTAGTACAAAATTGTAATAATTTTGTTTTTTAATAGGAATGAGTATTGATAGTAATCTTTTATTGATAACAGTTACCAAATAATTTTTTTCTTTAAAAATATTTAACCCTTGTTATCTTCAGGGTTGGGCAGTATTTAAATTCTTGTATTTTAAATTTAAAAACATTTTGAATTTTTTACTAACATTTTGAATTTAAAAACTGTATTTTTGAGTTTTTTGGACATGTAATTTAGAGATGTATTTAAATTCATAAAATAGGTGTATTTAAAAAAGGAAATACTTCAAATACAGCTGAAGATAACGAGGATTGTTTCTTTTTCTTTGATTCTGCTAGTGAATGAACCCAACTGAAACAAAAACAAAAGCCCTTTTCAGCTGTTGAATTTGAATTCCCTTCCCTTCCTCCTTTTTAAATTGTAAATCTAAATCATTAAAAATGTTGGACATTTATCCGACAGCAAAAAATGCGTTTGTTTCTTAAAACTATAGTCCAGACAATGTAGTTTTTGCCAATTTTCTTTCTGTAAATCTTTTTCTGTAAAATTTCTGTTGTCTATGTTTAGGCAACTTACCCCATTATCAATGTTTACCTCAGAAATGGCTTTTGCGAGGGTTTTATAACACCTATTTTAGAGATGATTGCCTAATCAAGCGTTAAGAGTTTATACGTTCCTATATAGAATTTTCCGAATTTTTAAAATTTTTTGTTCACAGTATTTTGTTTTCTACTGTCTTTGGGGCTGATCTCCCCCATAATTTGAGAAATCACTGATAGGTATTTCTTTTACAAAAGAAGTAACAACCGCGTAAAGCCTGCCAGGGCGTCCTCCGATCGAGAAACTGCCTGTAACGCGTCGAGCAGGGACAGGACACCGCTTAGAGACTATGAGAATTTGACACCGTGCGGGTTACCGTATCTACTTCGCCGAAGCCCGTCAGGGCGCTCCAGAGAACAGGAAATCGCTCTCATCTTTCTGTTCCTTACCAAGAACACAACTGTCTTAAAGTAGTGCTTCCGGCATCTTTCGCTTTTAGAAGGCAGAATTACACAAGATAAGCGGAGTTTTCTTCTATAATTTTGTAGTTTCGAAGTTTGGTGCTTGCCAGATCAGTAAATTTGCTGTTCCTGTTAAGGAGGCTTGCTACAATGCCAAAAGAGAAAGTTTCAAGAAGTGCATTGCTAAAAGAGTGGATTTATGGAGAAGATTCACGGCGGACTGGAAATGAATTTTTTTGTCGGTGTTGAGGAAAAGTGGTAAACTATGCAAAAAATAGTTGTTACAACATAAAAACACTCTTGCAATAAATGCAAAAAAGTGACTAACCTTCTTGAGCAAGTGCAGTCAAAAAATGAAGACAAGACAGAATTTCAACACTGACTTCTGCCATGCACTCCATTTTCAAAACTTGAAAATCGAACATTTAACCAGTTTAACCAACAAAATATAAAATTCTACACGAATCAACTCTTATGAAATATTATCTAACTCCGCAATATGTTTTGACAATCGAAGAAATTCGATTTGTTTTGAGTTTTTAGTGTTCATCCTTTATGTAGTACGTATTACCTATGTTAATATTATTCGACCATAATACCCATTTCCCGTCCTATTTTTAAGTTTATACTTCCTAAGTGCCTGCCTATTCTCAACTTAATGCTTATTTCCCTGCCTCTTTTTAAGTTTTTAAGTGACTATTTGCTGGCCTATTTTCGACCTTTTTAGTGCCTACATGTCGGAGCTCTACATATAACTCTAGTTTACGTTCGTCCGCGCCAGTTTAAATGGCCGTTTTCCTTTGCGGGTTTCAGACATTCGCCAAATAGGGGTTTATTGTCTGATGATATGTTTGAAAAACTGGTGGTAATATTAAAAAAAATATTGTATTTACTGCATTTTGAATATTGTAAGTATTTTAAATACGTATGTATTTAGCTATTCAAATCCTAATGTATTTTGAGTACGTATTTAAATACTTAATTACGAAGTATTTAAATACTAAATTTAAAGTATTTTGCCCAACCCTGGTTATCTTAAACTTTAAATAGGAATTTCTCATCCTCATAGTAAAATCAAAAGTCACTTGCGAAAGCACAATTTTTTAACACGCGGATTACAAATATTGAAATTAGGCCTTTAGAATTTGAATAGTGCAAATTGCAATACACAGAAGCGCTCGCACTGCGTTCCCCCAGAAGCCTCTGGGCCGCCCCTCGTTCGCCTCCAGCCCAAGAAAGGCCGCCCTGCTTTGGCCGTAAACTGCCCGCGCGCCCCCCGCCACCACCGCCCACTTCTCACACGAGGGCGATGCCATCCTCACGAAACGAAGCTTGACCAAATGGACGCACCCGACTAGTACTATACACAGGTCTTCGTAACGTGACGCGTGAGGGACTTGTCTTCACGATGGATATCGCATGGGCTTTTGCGCCTTTCTCGATCGTTCTGCCAGATGTCGCTTGATCGCGAACTTATCAAGCAGTGCTACAGATCAAGCGACATCTAGAGATACGACCTAGAAAGACGTAAATAAATAAATAAATAAATAAATAAATAAATAAATAAATAAAGACGCGACAAGTCATATTCGCGAGTGAGCCAGGGAGAGACTGAGACACAGAGAGACTGAGACAGGGAGAGACTGAGACAGGGAGAGACTGAGACAGGGAGAGACTGAGACACGGAGAGACTGAGACACGGAGAGGCTGAGACAGGAAAAGGCTGAGACAAGGAAAGATTGAAACAGGAAGAGGCTGTGACATGGAGAAACTCAGACAGGGAGAGACTGTGACAGGGAGCGACTGAGACAGAGTCTGAGACAGGAAGAGACTGATACAGGTAGAATCTGAGACAAAGGGTGTGAGACAGGGAGAGACTGAGACAGGAAGAGGCTTAAACAGAGAGAGACTGAACAGGGAGAGACTGAGACAGGGAGAGGGGGAGATATGAAGAGACTGAGACAGTGGGAGGCTAAGACAGTGAGAGGCTGAGACAGGGAGAGGCTGAGACGGAGAAGCTGAGACAGTGGGAGGCTGAGACAGGAAGAGGCTGAAACAGGGAGAGGCTGAGACAGGAAGAGACTGAGACGGAGAGGCTGAGACAGAGGGAGGCTGAGACAGGGAGAGGCTGAGACAGGAAGAGACTGAGACGGAGAGGCTGAGACAGTGGGAGGCTGAGACAGGGAGAGACTGAGACAGGGAGAGGCTGAGACAGGGAGAGGTTGAGACAGGGAGAGGCTGAGACAGGAAGAGACTGAGACGGAGAGGCTGAGACAGGGAGAGGCTGAGACAGGGAGAGACTGAGACAGGAAGAGACAGACGGAGAGGCTGAGACAGTGGGAGGCTGAAACAGTGAGAGGTTGAGACAGGGAGAGGCTGAGACAGGGAGAGGTTGAGACAGGGAGTGGCTGAGACAGGGAGAGACTGAGACAGGAATAGGCTGTGTCAGGGAGAAACTGAGACAGGTAGAATCTGAGACAAAGAGTCTGAGACAGGAAGAGGCTTAAACAGAGAGAGACTGAAGAGGGAGAGACTGAGACAGGAAGAGACTGAGACGGAGAGGCTGAGACAGTGGGAGGCTGAGACAGTGGGAGGGTGAGACAGGGAGAGGCTGAGACAGGGAGAGGCTGAGACAGGGGGAGGTTGAGACAGGGGGAGGTTGAGACAGGGAGTGGCTGAGACAGGGAGAGACTGAGACAGGAAGAGGCTGTGTCAGGGAGAAACTGAGACAGGTAGAATCTGAGACAAAGAGTCTGAGACAGGGAGAGACTGCGACAGGGAGAGGCTGAGACAGGGAGAGGCTGAGACAGGGAGAGGTTGAGACAAGGAGAGGTTGAGACAGGGAGTGGCTGATACAGGGAGAGGCTGAGACAGGAAGAGGCTGTGTCAGGGAGAAACTGAGACAGGGAGAGGATGTGACAAGTAGAGTGTGACAGGGAGAGACTGAGATGGGAAGAGACAAACTGGAAGCAAAACGGACGGACGTTTTGAATAAAATCTCGGTATAAGGGGACCCGTAAACTTTTTCGGTATATGTGGACCCCAAAATGTCTATTTCCGGTAAATTCTCGAAACCGATTTTCCGTAGCATTACGCTACTCTCGCTATACTATGTATATTATTTCGTAATATACGTGAAAGTAAAAAATCTGAATCTCGCGATTTGGAAGACATGTGGAATAATTTCGGCGTTCACATTAACGGGTCCTGGAGCTTTCCTTAGCTGAAGACTTTTGATTGATTCCTCCAGTTCCTTGACGGTGAAAGGGATTAGTTTTCTTAGTTCACATAATCAAACACAATAAGATAGACACAAGAAAACAGAAGAAAAAAGCTTTCGACATCAGGAGACCCCAAATTGTATATTTGCCCTAAAGGCTCGCAATCGATTTTCCGTAGCATTACATAACTTTATCTCAACTTTGTGATTTACTCCGTACACTATACGTAGGTATACGAGAAGCAATCACGAAATGAGCCGTCACAGGAAATGATTCTGAGAAATTACAATCTCCTTCTGAATAGATTATATCTTCATTTTCATACTTAACGCAATTTGTGAACGTTGTTTACATACAGTTAGAACCACACACCCTGATTAGACCATTACATTTCATCGCGATGACTTGGTCATCCATTTGTTGACAATGAATTCAACATATTCTTTTTGGAAACAATTCTCTCTCTCTCTCTCTCTCTCTCTCTCTCTCTCTCTCTCTCTCTCTCTCTCTCTCTCTCTCTGTGTGTGTGTGTGTGTGTGTGTGTGTGTGTGTTTATTCGACCAAAGCTGTCCGACTGTCTTTCCCCCGTTCGGTCTGCCTCTCGGTCTGTCCGTACGTATGTCCGTCTGCCCGTCCGTGTGTATGTATCCGAGTGGCTGTCGGTCTATGACAAGTAGGACGATGCTCTGTTGGACCTTTCCCCTTTGGAAGTAGAACCAGTCGCTGCATCTTCCATTTATCTGGAATCTATCAGCCCGTGCGCCGTGCGGTCTGCTCTCGTCTCTTCCCGCAGCGCCCGCTTGCGCCTCTCAGGTAGGACCGGGAGCGGTGGCTCAGGGCATCAACTGATGTCACTGCAGCCTCTGACCGGGAGGTTCTAGGTTCCAGGATTTTCGACACTACCTTTTCAGCTAGGTCGAATTCAGTCGCTGTCAGGAGGAGAATTCTGGCGGCCGGCTGCACTGATCGGTAGTTTTCCGTGGTTTCTCCAATCGACACCAGGCGAATGCTGGAGCTGTAACCTACCAAACGGACCACAGATTGCGCGCAATCTTTGCTTCCTCTTCCTTGTCCTATCCTCTCCCATTACAACACACACTTACACTAACATGCGCTACACTATCACATATTCCGGGAGACCGGTCGGGAGCTAAGAGCTTGTCCCAGCTGGGGCGGTGCCCCGCTGGTGGGAGAGTCCTGGTTAGGGGGAAACCGCGCTAGCCGACGTTAGATCAGCGCCGGATCGCGCTATCCAGCGGGGGAAAATCACCGCCATCTCCTGAGAAAGAATCATGCCCTACACTAACGTGACTAATGACCAACGCTGTTGACGCGCCCAGAATCACCAACCAACCAACCAACCTCAGGTAGGCACGCCCGGGAGCTGCCTGGCTTCGCCCCGCATTCTGAGAAGCCCTGGAGTGAGCGTAGAGCAGTAGCATGCGGGGTCCGCCTTTCTGTAGCACCACTACAGCTCGACCACTTAGAAAAAAATCGTGGTCTGCGCATGCACGAAAAGTGCTGGGGGGAAGGTTCCCTCTCTTCGAGGCCCAAGTTCCCCGCCACTGGAGCCGCCGCCGACCCCTCATCCTGGGGGGGGGAGAACCTAGCCATGACGACAGTTCCGATCACTGGGGTGGTGAAGGCTCAGGTCTCTGTTTATCCTACAAGTGGAACGGTCATGGGGCGTGAGAAGAGCCACGTCGAGAGAAATGACATTCCTTCCCTCCTCCTCACGTAGTTTTTCTCGTTCGGAACGGAGTCAGTGTGCGTGCTTCCTGCTGTGCGTGGGTGTGGATCTCCGATTTGTTGCTTCGCAGCGTTTTCGAGATTTTACATTTCTGTTGAAATGGCTTTGACTTCAGCATTCTCATGCATATCAGGGCGATCGTTGCGAGGCCAGGCTCGTGAGATAGTGTATCGAATGACACATTACATTCGGCAAATGAAAATCGCTCGTCGTCAAGAGCATAGCATAAGAACGAAATTGCAAGAGCGAATCAGTTATCGTTGTAGGCGGTCCTTCGGTTCGACTGAAAGCTCTCCCTCGAGAGCAGTGGGGGATAGCTTCGCCACGCCTGCTGATGTGAGCGACGCCATGATGGATTTTTTCTAAGTTATCGATCTGTAGTTATCCGAATTTAAGGCTCCCACAGACCGGCGCGGTAGATCCGCAGCGGGTGCGGCGCGGAATGTTCCGAGCGAGACGCAGCTGCGGGATTCGCGCGACCGTTCACACCGGAGCGTCAATTATGAGTCAGCGTTTGGTGACGGTTGGCAAGGTCGCTCGACCCAGAGGGGAACGAAGACTCCCGAACACGGGCGGACTTCCACGAAACTCGAGCTGCAGCGGAAGAAACGGGTTTGACTGCGGTACAAACTTTCGCCGTCGATTAAACGCCGCCAATCCGCTGCCGTGCTGCTCGCCTGCCGCACAGGTCTGAACAAGCTCAAAAGGCAACACGTGACGCGAAACTTCCGCTGTGGCCAATCCGCGTAGGCTGCGGATCTTCCGCGTCGGTCTGTGGGAACCTTTCCTAAATAGTATGACTACTACGTACACTGTACTACTACACATACATTATAATAACAATTACATGCACAGTTTTCTCATCTTAACGACGTAGGAAAGAGACAAATTTTGGATAATGATCGACCATTCCTACGGTTATACATCGTGCTGGCGAGAAAAATGCAATAAAATTCAATATCCTTCGTGGTGTTGTGCGCACAAATGGATAACGGGTAGTGAAGTTAAAGCTACATTTTATTGTTGGCCATGTCTTTTATTGTCAATGAAGGAGAATGCGTGGAATAGAGATGGGTACATTGACATGAAAAATTTATCAAATCCTTTTCAAAAAATGAAATGACAAAAGATCACATATATAATTCAGTGAAACTCAAAGGCCTGGGAAAAAATTAACAGGATTTCTGAATTATTGTCAGGGCAACACAAACTTGCAACACTTTTAGAATGATAAAATGTCCGGGATATAAGAGGGATCAACCACAATAGTGGGGTTTATAAATTTACTTTGCAGAAAATTCCGCCATACTCGTGTTTTGTGAATTTGTTCCCATCATCAATGGCCCCAAGTATTTCTGCAAAGTAAATCCATGTAGCCTTCTATTGTGGGTGAATCCTCTTATATCCCGGACATTTTATCATGGATTACCACACGATCTCCGCTGCTACTACACAACTTTTAGAATGAATATTTTGAAATCATTTCTTCGCGTGCTTCATGGAAATAATGGTTTGGAACGTAATGATATGAGTGTTACAACTGTATTGAATAAATTGAATGGAATGACAAAAACTGGATTGCGGTGGGGCATGGCCCCCATGCCCCCTTCACGGGATCCGCCGCTGCTCAATAATCTCTTTTGCCTGCACCGAACATTTGTTCAAGAGCCGCTACTGCTGTCTGTCCATCTGTTTGTCCGTCCATCCGCCTGTCTGTCTGTCCGTCTGTATATCCGTCTATCTGTCTATCCGTCTGTCTGTCTATCCGTCTGTCTGTCTCTCCGTCTGTCTTACTATCCGTCTGTCTTACTATCCGTCTGTCTGCCTATCCGTCTGTCTGTCTATCCGACTGTCTATCTATCCGACTATCTATCTATCCGCCCGCCCGCCCGTCCGTCCGTCCGTCCGTCCGTCCGTTCGTCCGTCCGTCCGTCCGTCCGTCCGTCCGTCCGTCCGTCCGTCCGTCTTTCCGTCCGTGGTCAACGCTAATGCCTAAAACGTTCGACTGATTTTCCCAAAATTTCCTGATCGACATGAACGAACCGAAAGCCTTGAAAGTTTCAACTGGATATTTTGATTTTGAGGATACTTACATGAAGCCCTAATCTCATTTTCAAAATTTTCTCAAAGATAGCACCAACTTTTTTTATTAAACTTTGTTCGAGAATGGCGCAGGTCTCATGTTCGTTGAAATGCCAGATTGTGCGAAAATTGCAAAATTGCAATTTTTTGGGACGTCTTTCTACAACTATAAAATTGACGATAGGGATTTTTCCGTAATGAATACTGTTCTTTAAAAAGGGATCTTGAAATAAGGTCATTTTCAATTGTTCGAAAATATGAGGTTTCGTGTTATTTTGTGCGAAAAATAGGCCATTTTAATTTAAACTTTTTTTCAAATATCGCTTCCACTTTTTTCTTTATTTCTTTTCTCCTTTTATATTTATCTCCTTTTATATGTATCAAAGGGCAGTAAAAATGTGGTGCTAGTCTCATTTTCGGCGAACTTTCCTTATTTTCGAAAATCGCCGAAAGTTTGTTTTCAAACTACAAAATTGAACATAAGAGATTTTCGCCTTGAGAAGAGTCTGTTGTAAAACGTTAGCTCTTTAAAAAAGGTCATGTACAATTGTTTGAAAAAAAAATAATGGATTTCACATAACTTGTGCCTGACATTTATGAAATTTCTAATGCATTGTTTTTCTCCAAAGCCGCTCCTATTTTCCTTCGATTTTTTCCACGGATAAGAGAAGGGACGCTTGAAGACTGACGAGTCTCATTTTCGTTGAACTCTGAATTTTCGAAAATTGCATGGTTAAATATAATGCGAGAAAGTATGAGCTGTTGTAGCACCGTTAGTTATATGCTTTGATGTCTTTGATTTTTATACAATAGCGCATTTTCGAGTACAATTGTTTCAAATTATTTTTGATGAGTTTCTCGAAAACACGCATTATTCTGTGAAAATGTGCATTTTCAGAAAAGCTGCTTCCTTAAAAGGGCTCCGAATTGTTCAATGCAAATTTGCATATAGGGTCACGTTTTACTCTTTTATAATAGTTTTAAAGTCGCATGTCCATTCAACTATTAAAGGGAGCGAATAATCGAGAAAATATGACAAATGTATTTTAGGCGTCGATAGGTAGCAGCTGGGATAACGGCGGGTTGAAATGGAAAAGCTAACTCAGATGGAAGTGACTAACTAATACGAGAACTGTCCATTCTGTACCATCACTATTTACAGTTCAAAACCATTTTTAAGGAAAAGCTTTCTTAACTGTTTTTCTCCAAAATTCTAGGGAAGTAATTCAAAAATGCCTTTTGATATGCGGCGAAAACTTAATTTTTAAGAAGAAAATAACTCTGTCCGGTGTCAGGATCACCCCATGTTTTGTGGTGACTTCGGACTTCCATTATTTATTTAACTGTTGTTATTTTTACAATAAGGATTTTAATACGGATAGCTGAGGAAGTATTAAATTTAGTGGAGAATAACGCCTGAACAGTTTAAGCGGTAGCTTTGACCAGGGACGGACAGACGGTCAGACAGACAGACAGACAAGCACACGGACGGACGAGAAGGCAAGCATTTTCGTCAATCGATATTCGGTATCAAGAATCCAGAGAATGTGGATGCTGACTACGTATTCGAGGAAGTAAATTACTACATACAGGTACAAGATTTATCCACTATTTCATTGCCGAGAATAAAAGTTTTCTGTCGAAAAATCGACGTTTTCTTTTTCACCCGCAGCAATACAATTCTATCTCTACACTACGTAAACAGTAAGCGAGAAAGTAAAGACGGTACTGTCCCGTTCGAAAACGAGAATAAGACTTTGAAATCTCGACCTTCTCTCCACACTCGATGTGCTTCCGAGAATACAAAGAAAAATACAAAACGGAAAGAAAGAGAAAGGAAATCTTTGGAAGTAGCTGAGCAAGCGCATAAGAAATGCTTTGCAGAGGGCCGTGCAAGTGCTGGGCGCAGGGAGAGCTCTTCTTTACCCGCGCGCTGCCCTAAAGGAGATGGTCGCCACAACGCCACGCACGCGGCCTCGGGCGTTCGTCCACGAGCCTCTCACTCAGAACAACTACATTCTTCCATCTAAAAAAGTTATTTACGGGATTTAAGAGCCCATTTAATTATTTTTACAATAATTGTCTGTCCGTCCGACTGTACAGCTATCTGCCTCTCAGTTTGTCCGGCTAATCTCGAGAGCGGCTAAACCGATTTCGATCGGGATTTCACCGAAAGATGTTAAAAGTATTTTGTCCTGCAGAATTAGGTCACTTTTTACTATCTCGCATATTACCGGGGAAACCATAGAAAATTGCCGATCAGGCATTAGTCGCTACAGTTCAGTACTCGAGTGAGTGGTTGAATTCGAGCTGGCGTTTTAGCTAGTGTCGAAAAATCCACCCCAGTTGTGGCTGCAGCTTGAGCGCCTTCCGGCCATGTCTGCTGGTGGCCGCCGGCCGCGCACTCGAAGGCCTCTTCGCCTGCACCCCGCCCCAGGGAGAGGGCGACGCTTGGCGCTGTGCTAGGCGCTTTGCTAGGCGCTGGGTACAACGCTTGCTCCTTGGATTGTCATTCATTATGGCTCCTTAATCTACTAGCAGAGAGAATGTTAAATTGAAACTGGAAACCAAAATAAAAGATTTTTATTTAAATACGGTCCTAAATACATTAGCTGACAGTCAAAACATTGATTATAGTGGACAAAAGGTCAAATTGAGAAAATAATTTAATCCAGGTAACTACTAAAATATTTTCTTATTCTTATTGTATTTTATTAATTACCTAATTTAAATTATTTTCCCAATTTGACATTTTGGCCACAATTATATATATATATATATATATATATATATATATATATATATATATATATATATATATATATATATATAAAAATATTTATATAGATATATAAGACAATGTTTAAATAATCAAATTTCAATAATAAGACAGTCATAAGATAAGATGTACAAGAGAGGTGTGGTACGCGAAAATTCTAACTGTGAAAGGTGAAAATGTGGCAGTGAAAAGTAAGCAATGTGCAATGTCTTATTCGAAATTGTGAAAATAAATAGTAAAGCAAGATATCCTACTCTTTGCACCGGTAAATAATTTAGACAAATATTTCTTATTCTTCGTCGGAATCTCAAACGAGTGGTTTTGTAACAACACGTACTTTCTGGTATCAGAAATTTTCGTAAAATTATAATAACGCAATTTCTGTAAATACTGACACTTCGCAGCCATCGTTTGTAAAACTCGTTATCAATCGAAGAGCGTTAGACACAAATATTTAATTCATTTAAAGGAAGACGACTGTTAAGCCTTGGCAACTATATTTTTCTAAAAGAAATGTTATCGAGTCACACAATTTTATTTGTCGCGTGAGAGTAATACTGTACTAATGTGGGTTCACCACAACAGGTGGTACTGTGAGAAGCTCTAAGCACAAAGAGCGTGAAATCAGGTGTCTGCCGCCGTGCGAAATGAATGCGAAATAACACGTTTCGAGTAACGCTCGTACACCAAGATAGCCGTTCTCCACGGGAGAAATGCCCGAGAATGTCACAGGCAACTGGTGCAAGCTCTTGGGGAAATGCCCTTCCATTCCGGAGAGTCGCGCGATGGGCAAGAGAGTCTCTGCGAGGACCCAGTTATCAGCAACGCACGTGACCACCTGTGAGTGCGGACCGACGTGCCACGTGCGGTGATCCAGCATTGCCGTAGAGCGCCTTTAGAACGAGTTTTTGCGATGCTTTTGGAGTGTTGTGAATTGTATATACGTAAAATGCTTTGGAACATGAAAAAAAGTCATTTAAAATAACTTAATAAATAGGGGTTACACAATTTTGGCGTGGCGTTAAATGTCCATGCACTTAGTTCTCTCTCTCTCTCTCTCTCTCTCTCTCTCTCTCTCTCTCTCACTCACTCACTCACTCACTCACTCACTCACTCACTCACTCACTCACTCACTCACTCACTCACTCACTCACTCACTCACTCACTCACTCACTCACTCACTCACTCACTCACTCACTCACTCACTCACTCACTCACTCACTCACTCACTCACTCACTCACTCACTCACTCACTCACTCACTCACTCACTCACTCACTCACTCACTCACTCACTCACTCACACACACACACACACACACACACACACACACACACACACACACACTCACTCCCTCACTCACTCACTCCCTCACTCACTCACTCACTCACTCACTCACTCACTCACTCACTCACTCACTCACTCACTCACTCACTCACTCACTCACTCACTCACTCACTCACTCACTCACTCACTCACTCACTCACTCATTCACTCACTCACTCACTCACTCACTCATTCACTCACTCCCTCATTCACTCACTCCCTCACTCATTCACTCACTCACTCATTCACTCACTCACTCACTCATTCACTCACTCACTTACTCACTCACTCACTCACTCAATTACATGCATTACACTATCACACGTCGGAAGATTCGTGCTTGTTCTGGCTCAGGCGGAGCCACGTTGAGGGGATCCCACAAGCCGGGATATCGGTCAGCACCGCATCACACGTTTCAGCATGTGAAGAACACCCGACACCTCCCGAGTTATAAATACACTACACTTACGGGATTAATGCCTATATGTTGTTACGAAATTAATTACTGTAGTTGATGCTCACGGATACAACTATATTTAAGAGAAACTAATTGAAAAAGTGGATTGTTTGCGAATGTATTATTTTTAGTGAAACTGTTGTCTCTAGAAATACATTTATCAATATTAGACGAAAATGTATTTTAAGATACTTATAATTTAATGTTCAGGAAATATATTAAAATAAATAAAATATTTAATTTTGATCTCATACTTATGAATTTATTGTTTATTAAAATTTCGGATATGTAGTTACACGGGTTTGTATCTGTAAACGCTTAACGAAATATCCACATGATGCATTGAATCATTGACGCATCGTCAGCTCTCGTTAACCACTGTCTTTAATGTTTATAGAGCAAGTAGAATTAAAATAAATGTAGTTTTCCATAAAACAACAAAGAACACGTCTGCATTATTTTCTCCGCGCAAAAGTAGCAAATGACGCTTTGAGTTTATATTCCAGTCATGGCTGTCTTCATTGCTCTTTGCAACTCGCGTATTTTAGTATATTAACAAAATTCAAAAACATGGATTGCTTAGTAACAATTGTTTTTAAAATAGTACATTACGTGCATTAATACTTTGTTTTTATACTGAATCAACTATTCAGTTTAAAGACAAAATATTCGGGCAAAACTGTCTTCGGATACCTTAGTGCCCGCTTTTCCGACAGTTTCACTTTATCTGCCTTTAGACACTGAAACGACAAATTCACAAAATACAAAAGTGAATGCATTTTCATTTTATATGTTTACTTTCCAACAAAATTGTATAGTTATTGCACAATATAATTTTATAAAATTTGAAATTGTTTACTATTTTGAAATGTGTCATCCGATCACAGTCTTTTGACACGAAGTTCACCTGAAAGAAACAAGATAAGCGAGATTCGATAGAAACCTCCCAACTTGAGAATTTCTCTTTTTTCTTATATATTCCTTTCGTTGGAGCACAATAGCAACCTTTCAGCGGAAGGTCATATCATGGGATTTTCTTCCACGTGTCTCGTTCGAAATGCACTCTATCTTCACTGAGCAAACGGCCCTCACGATCTTCACACAACTGGGCGTTCCTGCATTATTTTGCAGATTTAAAATATATGAAAACATAACTATAGTATGTAAACAAAACTATAGTAGATTGGAACGATTTGCCTGCGACAGTTTTTGAGCCCTTTCCTTGCTCAGCGCGAGGTTTTAGAAAAAAAAAAAATAGGAAATTAGTCAATACGGTGAAAACAGTGAAGTGAAGTGAAGTGAAGTGAAGTGAAGTGAAGTGAAGTGAAGTGAAGTGAAGTGAAGTGAAGTGAAGTGAAGTGAAGTGAAGTGAAGTGAAGTGAAGGGAAGTGAAGGGAAGTGAAGTGAAGTGAAGTGAAGTGAAGTGAAGTGAAGTGAAGTGAAGTGAAGTGAAGAAGTGAAGAAGTGAAGAAGTGAAGAAGTGAAGAAGTGAAGTGAAGTGAAGTGAAGTGAAGTGAAGTGAAGTGAAGTGAAGTGAAGTGAAGTGAAGTGAAGTGAAGTGAAGTGAAGTGAAGTGAAGTGAAAGGTGCGATTATGCGTAGTCTGCAGTAAAAACTGAACAATTAATATTTAGATAAAGTTATATGCAATGCAGTGAAGTGATTTCATTTCTTCTGAATATGACTGAATAAGTTCTGTTTGTGTATGTGAGGGTTCCTTCGTGTCTCTCTATGTATATGCGTGGTTATGTTTGTATGTATGTATATTTGTGTAATATGTAAGTTTATTCATTTGTATGTTAGTGTATAGGCATTTTAATGTTTAGTATAGGAATGTAAATGCCATCTGCATATATAGGAAATGACAAAGTCAACTTGTTTGTTTGTTTGTTTGTTTATATTTATTTTTATATAATAGTATTTTATTTGTAATTGTAATTTTGTATTCTGCCACCGGGCATCATTTGCCCAATTGAAGAATAAATTTCTATCTATCTATCTATCTATAAAAGTAATACTCTGGGATATCTATTTCGTGAACATAAAAAACCGTCAATTTTAAAGTACCTTAAATATGTTAGCGACCAAATATAGTCTCAATAAAATATTCGCATTACTTTTCATCATTCAGATTTAATTAAATTGAATTTTGTCAACAAAAAAAAACAACAAAAAATGGATGTGACTTTAAGGGGAGAAGTTTAATCTACATATGTTTTATGATACTACACTCCCATTGTTGGAGAGCGGAGGGAATGAAGGTGACTGCCTGTCTGATTTTTTAACACCTAGATCTTGTATTTAACGAAAAACATCACATTATCGCCCACACAACACGTCAATATATCAATGGAACAAGATAACCGCTGAAATATGGGTAAACTGAGTTTTAATAATGGGATGGGGAATCGTTTGGTAAAAGACCGCAAAAAAGTGATGGAAATTTGTCACGTAAAATTATTCTGAAAAATTACATTGCAAAGTCATTGTGAAGAAGACTACTAATTTAACATTTTTCACTTATTCAGCATTAACGGCGATGTGAAGTATCCCAAGTTTGGATGCAAATCTCTGCTGATGTACAAAACAAACCCAGTGACTTTCTTTGAAATTATTGACACTTTATTGTGGCAGATATATCTTGAAATAAGATCTTTGTAATATCTCTGTTACTCTTTTCCAATGCTGCAAGAAATTGATATGAAATTATGAGGCCATATGCCATACGATAGATAAGGCCATACGATCATATGAGAAGTGTCTGTGGTTTTGTTTAGATACCCAGGAACCTGATGAAAAATATAAAATCAATGGCATAGTTTCAAGTTTGAAAAATTCAATTATGTGTTTGTTACATATTCACTGCGTCATGGCTTACGGCAAAGCTGTCATCACGCCACAGCAAGGCTACAAGAAAGAGATCGTCTGTCATTAAATATTTGCTATTCACACGTTGCGTTAGGGAGCAGCAACATTTTTGATGTTCTTAAAATGTAAAGAAATGTGCCTGTACTATGTTATTGCAGTTTTCATGGATGTATATTAAAATATTTAATTTATTGCTTTGATATACGAAAGTAATTTATTCGCTGCTCTTGAGTAATGTGCATGCCACTTTTGTAAAGCCATTTTTTATAAATTCGTTTACTAGCATGTTTGATCCTGCTGGCCACTAGTATTTAATATTCTTTAAATACAGGGAGATGCATAAGTAGGTATACAGTACGTATTATTAATATCGCAGAAAATAGTGTGATAAAGAAACTATAATGAAATACTAAAGAAAAAAACTTCATTCTAGAAAATATATTTATGACGTCAGAATAGAGATGACATACATATTGCAATTAAGTGCAATGTCTCTAGTGCTCAATGTCTTAAGTGATCAAATTGTCGGCCTTGAGCATTTGCACATTCCTGTAGTCTGGCTTGTACACTCAAGCACATTTTGGCACAGAGGTCTTAATGATGATGATGATGAAGATGATAATTTTTGTTATTGTTATTATTATTATTGTTATTGTTATTATTATTATTGTTATTGTTATTATTATTGTCTTGACATGCTTCTTTTATAGATTGACATATATGATGAACGTGGTTTTCTTGCAGACTTTATCTTTAATAACACAACAAGTTCATTGAGTAAGGACTAAGATGCTATAAAGTAAGGTCCGTTGATCGTGGTGGACATTCAATTGGACCTCATCGACCAATCTATACCTATTGGGTAATTCGTTGTCAAAAAACTGCATTCTTAAAGCATAGGGGGGGTGAAAATTCAACATGCGGGAAGAAGAAATCTTTCTCTTTTACCATCTTACCCTGCCATCTTACCCTGCTGTAGCGGTACTTGTGGAACCCCCATATATCCCTTAGCATGTCAAGGTGGGAGTCGTGGGTAACAGTTGTTTTGAAAAACCTGGCTTAAATTACCAACCATATTATCTGAATATCTAACGATTTTAGAACAGTTAAAAAATATAGTATACGCTCTGTGTATTTACATATACACCTCCTGTATCACATTAGTTATTATTTCGATAGAATGTCTCGTGCCAAGGTTCACATAACCCCGACTGTGAACCGGGAGCGCATGTGCATCAACTGCATCAACTGATGTCACTGCAGCGCCTCTGACCGGGTGGTCCTAGGTTCGAGTCCTGACGGCGGCAGGATTTTCGACACTAGCTTTTCAGCTAGGTCGAATTCAGTCACTGTCTGGAAGAATATTCTAGGGGCCGGCTGTTCTGATCGGTAGTTTTCCATTGTTTCACCGATCAACACCAGGCGAATGCCGGAGCAGTACCCTAACAAACGGGCCACGGACCGCGCGCGATCTGTCCTTCCCATTCCTTGTCCTATCCTCTCCCCTTACACAGACACTTACACTAACATGCACTACACTACCACATATCCCAGGAGACCGGTCGGGAGCTTAGAGATTGTCCCGGCTGGGGCGGTGCCCCGCTGGTGGGAGAGTCCTGGTTAGGGGGAAACACCACTAGCCGACAGTAGGTCGGCGCTGGATCTCGCCATCCAGCGGGGGAAGATCACCATCATCTCCCGAGAAAAAACATGCACTACACTATCGGGACTAATGACCAAAGCAGTTGACGCGCTCGGAAACACGAAAAAATCAATCAAACCTGACTGTGAAGGTTTGACCAGCTTTTTCACCAGGCAATTTCTGACAAAATTAAGATTAAACACCATACTTATTTATTCCGGAGTTGATTGACATAATTTGTAATATATTTTGAATATTGTAAACGTTAAAGAAGAAATAGAAAAGTAACTAAAATTGACGAAACTATTGCGACGTTAGAAGTAAGCCATATCCGACCTAATTAAACGCACCTTCGTCACAAATTGTTACCATTAATTTCTTACCAGTATCCCGACTGCTACAGTCGCACAGACAATTAGAAATTTAAAAAAAGATTGAACTGGAAAGACCACTTTATCTTTTGACGAAATGGAAGGTAAAGATACAAAAACCAAATTCGCTTTGGTCGCTTCCGACACCTATCTTGATAATTGATTCCTTTCCCGTTTCTTGCGCCAATGTACGGGTATCCATGAAAACAGTTTTGCTCCACTTTTAATTTTCGTTCCAGACTTTACTTCCTCTGAGCATTACTTGCAAAACAAATCAACAAAGAAACGTACTTTTCCGTGAAGCTTGAGACATTCGAAAGGTTATTTGGGTATGCGGAAACACGTGCATCAATTCCTGAATTTAGTTTCCAGGAGACATTAGAGAGATTTTCCACAACGTTAAGCACTTCATCGTATTTGATACGGATCCACTTTTGAGCCTCTGCGCCTGAGAGAAGTATAACGCACGCTAGTTACAATGGAAAAATGTACTTTAGAATTTTCGTATGTAATCACGTGATTCATATCGCATACGATACAACTAACGAGAATAGGATAATATAATTGGTTTTGTTCCCTCCTGAGACGGCTGTGTTTGCTGTTAACTTTAATTCTCATGATGCAACATGGTGATAGGCAGCTCCAGCCAAAAAAAAAGTGAATCCAGAAAATGTGGTTTAATAGTAATTTAGCGTTAGTAATATCCATGGAACATTTTTTGGCCGATGTCTTTGATAAGTGTATAGAGTGGGTGTATTAGTTACGAAGACGACCACTAGAGTTTTGGAAGCAATGTCAATCTTTGAAAAAACGAAGTAAAACTTATATTTCAAAGTAATGCATAACAGATTAATTTCTCCATATGAGCAGCATACTGCCATCATTTGAATGAAATGAAACTTGTTTTATTTTATTGAATTCCTTCTTACGTTCTGTGTTATTCTAAGTAATAACTAATAAGAGAAACTTTTTTAAATACTTTATATATTATAAAACAGGATTTCTCTGAATATCTGTGAAAAGGTGCTGGTAATATATGTAAAAAATGTACTTACACAGAGCATGGCAAATTGGTTTTCTTGGATGTTATCTTTCTTACCAGGTGTTAGATTGCCTCTCGTAACTTTTATCCTCCATATCGTCGAAAAACTTGCTCCAGTATAAGCAGAAACTCTATTCAGTGCTTTACTCAAAGGGTACATCGGAATCTTGTTTCCTTTCATTAACTTGCATGCCTTCGCAACGTTCCCAATAATTTTGCGTTCGTCGCCATTGTAAATTCTGCTAACTTTCTCACGAAATTCAGGGATTTCCTGTGAAGCATCTACCTCTGCCTCAGCCATTTTTTTTAGACTTTTTTGACAAAAAACAAATATGAGTTCTCATCGTTAACAGTTACGTTCTGTCTCATGTTGTTTTAAAAGTTGTCGTCAGTGTACGCTGCGAGTTTTTACCTACAAATGTTTAATGGACCAGGGAGGGGAAATGTAGGCCATTGGTCAAGGAAAGTTGCGTAGATAACGCGAATTGTGTGGGCTCATATTGCGGTGACAAATCGTTACTACGTTACTACGATACGGTAAAGTTGACCGGGAAGTTCTGGGGTTCTAGATTATGGCAGAATTCCCGACACAATCTAGTCGGCGATGTCGATGTCAGCGAATGTCGATGTCAGCGAATGACGATGTCAGCGAATGTCGATGTCAGCGAATGTCGATGTCAGCGAATGTCGATGTCAGCGAATTCGGCCGCTGTTTGGAGGAGAATTCTAGCTGCCGGCTGTTCTGATCGATAGTTTTCCGTGGTTTCTCCGAACAATACCAGACGAATGGCGGAGCAGTACCCTAATAAACGGGCCACGGTCCGCGGGCGATCTTTCCTTCCTCTTCCTTGTTCTTTACTCATTCTTTACACGCACGTACACTCACATGCACTACACTACACTCACATGTCGTGAGAAAATAGTCAGGGTTTTAGAGTTTTTCCCGGCTGGGGCAGTGTCACGATGGTAGGAGATACCTGGCTGGGGAAAATCCCTGCAACCCGACGTAGGTCGGCGCCGGATACCGGCAGCCAGCGGTAAAAGATTACCGCCACCTTCGCTATTAAAACATGCACCACACTTACGGAATTTCCCTGAACAGTCAGAATTACTAATCAATCAATCAAACGATGCACAATTCGTAGCTGTCTAGCGAATACGCTGTCAAAACTTCGTTATGCTCCTGTTCGATACATGGCTGTCATTATTCACAATGCAATTTCATCATTTCATGAATTTATACGTTTCTTGTACTTTAGGCTAAAGTGGTAATGTTTTTGATCGTTTCATTTTGCTTTGTTTCCGTTGTCGTTATCTGCATCCATCGTGCTGCCACTGACATCTCTCATACATGTCTTTGGAAAGGGGGCTAATGATTCTTAATCCTGACGTGTGAATCATATACAAAAGTTCCTAATCTGCTAGAGTTATGCTTATCCACAAACACACGCATACACACACACACGCACACATTTACACTCACACAGACATCACAGAAAAAGTACTTTTTTCGTCTCAGGGGACTTTAAACGTATTTTACGACTGAAATCTCGATAAAAAGCCTTTATACTACATAGAGATTAAAATAACTAAAGGCGATGAATTTGAAAATAAGTATTTGTGCTTATTTAATAGGTCATAGAATAGCTTGATGATTGAGCAATCATAGATGCTTAAGTCCAGTTGAAAAAGAATACTTAAATATGTAACGTTACTGGAATCCATTTATTGGAAGATAAACGTTATCATAAACTGTAATAATCACTACTCTTTTCGGGTGTTAAACTGTTAAAAACATAAATTTATCTTTGTATATTTTTCTCACTTTTCAGTTTTATTATATTTCCAAGCTTAAATGTTCCTGTACTTAACTTCTCTGAACGTGGTACGAAATAATTTAAATTCTCATTCCGGCCACGTAACGTTGTTAAATTTCATTTACAATAAATCTGTTGTTAAGTCTGACATTTTGCGAGTTTTTCTGGGTCGTAAAAACAAACTCGAGGAAGAAACTAATGAGATACTATGTGGTCTCACGTAGAACAGGTAAATGTTTTTTCTCTCATATTTTCAAGCGAAAGAGGTACTGGAAGAATGAAACGTTATGTAACTTAAATAAAATAAAAGGGATCCTTAGTATGATGTATTAACTTCAAGAAGATCATTAACAACAAAGTTAAAAAAATACAAAAAAATTAACTATGTTAAATTAAGTGCTTTAACCAAGCATCTTATTGTATAATAGATGTACTTTAAAAATTAGGTTCTTTAACATGCTGACACATTTTAACATGAAATAACATATTAATTCTGACAATATTTCCAAGAATCGTTACATGAGTTTATTAAACTTTTAACTGTTTTTAGTGTAAATGGGATATTCATATTGATGTGCTGTTCTTATACTACTCTGAGAAAAATACTTATTTCAAACAACAGTCCTGTGTGTGCATAATTCAGTGAAAATGGGTCAAAGAGATATTGCACAATAGCATTGTGGATGTTGATGACACAACTTTACATTTCATTAACTTAATTAAGAATCAGTTTAAACTAATATTCCCCTAATTGAATTAAATACGCTCATTCTAACTATGCTGATGTTGTTGTGAGTTTTAGATTTTGTGAGTGTACATCACAAACGCTTGGAAAGCTTATACAGTTCACACAAGCAAACTCCTTCATAGAAATTTTCTCCATGGTGGCTATTCTGATAACCTGTGTAATACTAACTGGATAATTGTGAACTCTCAGAAATTTGTAAATAATAAGTTTTAAAACTGAAAATTGTTTGACGTCTAACCCTACTTTAAACGGTAAGCCTGTAAACAAAGAGTTACAGCATTCAAGATGTGGTACTAAGCCATAGAAATCACTCTAATATTGACAACCGTTGAGATTGCACAGGGAAACAAATAATACTTTTTTTCCCTAGGGCTTTATATCCAGCCGACAGCCGGTTGCCCTTTACGTCCCGAAGGGACGCATATTCGACCATACACTAGACAAACACTTGCGGGCTCCTCTGATCTGGGGTCAGCAGAACGCGAGGCTCTCCGCGACAACAAACACACAAAGTCAAGGGACAAACAGCCATGCCCAAGGCGGGACTCGAACCCGCGAGCCTTCGGACCAAAGCGATGAGTCGGTACTCGCTCTTCGCCACCTCGGCCATCCCGGTCGGCAATAATACTTTTAATGGTAGATAACTGCTTGAGAAACAGATTTCCGGACTTAACTGCCCCCCTCTATTTATCTAAATTTCCCATTTATCCTCCACCCATTCCGAAACTATTCCTCGTCATTTCCCTACCTCCTCCCAAATTTCGTATCCCCAAAGAATTTGCCTGTTTTTGCACAAGTATTATGTGTCTAGCAATAATCTGTTTTGTAAATCAAAATCTATACTGTAGCATTAAATTACGCAATTCAAATTATACACCTAAACAATATCTCTTCATTTATCTGTATAATGCATGAAGGACAAGTACTTTTCCCCGGTAAGTTGCTATCAACACAGCACTAAAGTATGAGTTAATACAGTACAGTACACCAAGCAACTAATAGTCACCCAATTTAATAAAACACTTCAATTTATTTCTTCAAATGTAATATCGAAAAATTAAACATTATTAGAGAAAATGAAAACATGACTGCAATGATTACATTATTGTAATGATTACAAAATAATCTTTCGTTCTTTTTTCATTTGCTTTCTTTCTTTCTTTCTTGATGGCCAGAAGGCCTTTCAAGAGCTTGAATACAAATTTATTAATATTCACAATAAAGTCTTGACACCATCACTAATTGCTAAGTGATTTACATCATCACTAATGTTGGCAATCTTAAATAATAAAGAGTTTTGATTTTAATAAAATGTTTTTCTAGATATCAGTAATAATACTACTACTAATAATTAAGGTAGCTGTTTATCTTAAAGTGATAAAAAATAGTGAAATTTCATGATTTTCAATTTGCATTGTGTCGTACCATTCTAGTTCATTCACTAGAATACACAATTGTGATTAATTTAAAAAAGAATTATGAAAATATATCAATTTGTTGAAGTGTTTTGCTGTTTGAAGTAAAAACGTGCATTTTCACCAATTATTTATAAACAAATAGAGACAAATTTAATTATTTGATGTCTAAAATCATAAAGAAATGAGATGTACAAAGAAAAACAAAAAACACAAAATTGTAGATTTTTTTGTTCAGGTAGACCTCAAGGTGGACTCAATTTATCTTTGGGAAATTTGGATTTGATTCTGCTAGGGATCACAACATTACTGCCTAGATTAAAGTTTTGAGTTATACGAGCAAACTTAAGTGAAGGGAAAAAGGTTTTGAGATACTTTCAATATATGATTTTTAATTGAATCTACATGTAATTTTCTATGAATTTGTGAATTTGGTACAAGCCAATGGGCTTGAAGTATTTACCGAAGGCATTACTTTCACATAACTTATAATTTCTCTATTGTTGTAGTAGCTATATTGATCGAAAATAATGTGGACAAACATTCATCCAATCATAATGAGGTTATTCTAAGAGCTAAATATTTGCACTGGAACATACACTGATATTTGGGTATGATGAAGGATTCGAAACTTTGGCCACGTAAGGGATAGAAAGAAGTAAAAATAATAAGAATTATTTTAAGTTCAAGAATATTTTTTACGTCAGAAAACACAATAGAGATGCAGCTGCATAAAGGATCAGAATTCACTTTTATCGCAACATGTCAAAATCAACGCAATTCTAGACTGGTAGTTTACTCAGACAGAGTCGCGTCTGGACGCTTCAAAGGCGCAGGGGAACAAATTCGAATTTTTCTTATGTATAACCAAAATATTTAGTTTTAGTTTTAAAACTATTTTAAAAATTTCTGGGAGATACTTCATCTAGCAGTAGTTCATTTACAGGCCATTGGATAGATTGCGTCTTCACTTCAGAAGACTCAAAAATGCCCCCCCCCACACACACACACAAATCCAAAGAATATTATTGTGTATATTATGACTCAAGAAATCAAAGTAAGTATCTGGAAATCAAATTATGTTTTAAAGCTCTTGGACGCGTCGTTTCCGAGTTATGCACAATCGTAAAGTGTACTTCGGCTTAATGTATTGCGGGTTGCGTGTGCGCGTGCTATTCCAAATATGCCAGAACCTGCAGACTCCTATGTTTATTGTCTTCAATGTCTTTGGGGGAGGGGTATTCCCTACCCATAAGTAATTCACATACGGTATTTTGTGTCTTTGATTTTTTATAAAAGGGAAAGTTCATCCTATTCTCTTAGCGTATTAAATACAGAGGGGTTTAGGGCCAATTAATAGTCAGGCGCCAGCGGGGTCGCATCATTTGATCCTTTACTCAATGTTTCTCTCACAACTCAGCATCTTCCTTCTCGAAAGTTCTCTGAAGAATTGGGGAAGTCAAAAGATGAGCTGCAATTTCACAATTCTTCTCAAATACGCATGTGACCCGCGCCCCGTGTGTGGCGGACTGTTGAAAACCTCTGACGAGAGTCGGAGGTTTGTGATGCCGCTGACAAGTCGCCTGGATTATACTACATGTCTCTTAGTGATCTAAGCGTAAAGAACAAAACCCCTCTAGGGCATACAAAACTCTCAGAGGTCGTGTGTAGTGGTCACTGCGGTAGCCGCGAGCCACGGGTTCTATGAATGCGAGTCCCGCTTGTAGTTGGTTACACAACGTACACAGTAAAGCTTTACTGTTGTGAGGTGGAGGGGCATATCCCAACCACCGTGTATCTCCCTCAATACCTCTTTTCTTCCCAGACCTCTCCCTCTCCGAATGAATGTGACTGCCCGCGCGCCAGGGGGAGAAAGCTCTGTAACGGGCATAATCCTTTCTAAGACGAGTTACCCAGGTAACCTTCCTCTCTTTCATTTGCATTTCTTTAAAAACGCCTGGCAGTTTGAACTTTATCTGTCAGTTATTCATTAATTGAACAATTTTTAACATGCTGTAATGACTACATTTTCAAAGAATTTTATTTTACAATTATATATTGATTCGAAAATATTTCTACTCTTCATCCAGTGGAGTTGCAATTGCAACTCACCTTACTAATACATGATATACGAGGGTATTAATCGAAAATATACATTTACTAATGCCGGGCGTAGTAAATTATTGAGTGTAGCGTCACGTTGGCGGCCATGAGTGGGAGGAGGAGCGGAAGTATCGCACACCTGCGGGCATGAATAGCCGGGCACTCCGGCGTTGGGATACCTTTAGACAAAGGGGACGCCAGCTTGCCCGGAAAGGTCACGTGGTAGACGCGAGCCTCCCTCCTACACCTAGGACGGTCACGTGACGGCTGCACTCTGGTATAAAATCGAGCCGACGAGCTCAGACGGTGGGTTTTGTATTCTGGAAACCTCGCGCGATGCGCAAAACTTTACGCCCAGGCTGGAGCGTGTCGTGTCTATTGCACGGGTGACGAGGTCACGGTAGTGGCGCGGGAGTAGCGTCAGAGGAGGCGGGGCCTCCCTTGCTATGTGGGGTGTCCACAGGGAAATACTTACAAGTGTGTAGTTTCGGAGTAGAAGTTGGTTATTGTACATACATGTAAATAAACTTGTACATACTTGTAAATGTCTGTGTGTTTTTCTCCATGACGCCACACGAGATACAAAGAATTCTGGTTTTAATGTTAACAAATGAGTTATGACAGATGCGAAAAAAGCTTTTTTTCTATAAATATATCCCACAATTTATTTACAACTACATTCGTCAAGCACAAGAGGATTATTACTTAAACATAAGACACTTTGGGTACGTAATTGAATGTTCAACTCACACTGCTTCAACTCTGCCTCGTAGGGAGAAAGTAAAACTGCGTAATTTTCGCAGCATGGGTTCAACCAGAGCAAATTCATTGCGCTCTCGCCAGCGCCAACCGCAAGTGAACCGGAGGTCGGAGCGCCGTCGCAGGACGAAAGGCCACGTGGCTTGGGTGGCCGGTGCGCGCTCCGGGCTAATTGCCCCCGACCGCAGCCCGCAGCTTCCTCGTCGTCTGTCGCTGGCGCCGCCACCACGGCGACACTGCAGCGTCGACCCCGCACACCTTCGTCCTCACCCCCGCCCCGCCCCCCAACGCCCTCTGCGCGCGCAAACATCGCGCGATTTAACCCAGCGCGCTAATTGCTGAATTAACCCGCTAGTTCGCTTAAGAGAAGCGCTGCGGAGTAGCGGTTAGGATACAAGTTTGCTTGCCTGTGAGACCAGGTGCTTCAACCTCAGTTTTCGCTATGGAGTAGAGAGAAAGTTATCTAATGCTGCGTGAAAAAATGGCGAGTTTTCGGCAGAAAAGTCTTATTACAGGGCCCTGGTACCCAAAAATTGGATAAATCCTGTTGCTAAATTTGAAAAAAAAATCCTCTAACACGTGGGGTAGTCAGAATACATGTTTTGCGGGTAAATAATAATTAATGGTAACAGTGTTGAACAAGAAAATAACTTCAACTATCTCGGTTGCAATTTTTCATACTGCAAAAAAAATTATATCAATATAAAAATTTCATAAATCAATATAAAAATTATTTCAGAAGTTTCAGAAAATGTGCGGAACCATACGAAAGACCCTCAGACAGAAAGCGCGTACAGACACTCAACTGAAATTTTATAAAACAATGGCAGTTCCAATGATAACTTATGGATGTGAAAATTGGACCCTCAATAGAAGAGATAAGAGGAAAATAGAAGCCTCAGAAATGAGATTTCTTAGACCTCTGGCGGGCTAATCAATACTGGACCTTAAAAGGAACTCGGACATCAGAGACGAATTAAAGATCTTCAACCTAACTCAAAATATAGATACTCTAAGAAAGAATTGGCATCATCATTTAATGAGAGTGCCGGGAGATTGAATGCCAAAAATCCTCCACAACTACAACCCGTACGGGAGGAGGAGTAAGGGCAGACCAATAAGACGATGGAAGGATATTTTTGAAGTCGGAACGGGCCAAAAGGCTCAACCCATGATGATGATGATGATGATAATAATTATAATAATAATAATAATAATAATAATAATAATAATAATCGTCTTAGGTTGCAATAATGTGTGGGTGTGGTTCATTCCCTTTCCTTATATGGAAAGGGAATGAACCACTTCTAACCCCGTTGATTTAAAATATCTGGGAGAAGCGAGAGTCAGAGATTCGAGATGCAGACGAAAATTTGCAAATCCTCGGAGACGCTACATGTGTAACGTGGTGAATTAATCTTCATAAATACAAAGAAAAATGTATTTCAAAATCCTGATATTTAATTTTTTAGGTAATACGCGTAGTATTTTTTCTTTCCCGGCAATACAAAACTTATTTCGATGTCAGAATGTTCGAATCTCGGTCATCACCCAGAGAACGATCCGATTGTGTTCGGCAGCCATATTACGCCTTCATTGCTATCATCGTTGTCCTCTTTACACTCAAACATTTCCTCTCTAACTGCCACATCAATCTCACAGTAACGCTCATCTAAATTCTGCAGCTCTGGGACCAAGTACTCAACATGTTACGACATACTGTGTTAGTTGGTGACAATAACCCGAGATCTCGTCGCTGCCTTATCTTGCTGTTTGCTCTGTACTTTAACTGCCGGTTAATACTGATAATATTAAATTATTACGTATAATCGCAATAATAATAATAATAATAATAATAATAATAATAATAATAATAATAATAATAATAATAATAATAATAACAGATAAGTATTGTATTTTCAGTAATAAAGAAGTTGTTTTTCAATTTATTTAGATTTTTAGTCCCCATTTCTGCGAGTCAGAATAAAGTACCTTAAACGTCGAAATCAAAGAATAGAAATACTGTACTGGACTTTATTTACTTATATTTTCAATTCTTTACCAATTGGGCATGGGGTACTGCAGGGCCTATCCTCTTTCTGTTGTAAGTAAACGATATGCCCTCGTCTATTAAAAATGGAAGAGTAGATCTGTTTGCCGATGACACGAATTTTCTTTTCAAACAGAAGCAATAAATAGTACAATTTTAGAAGTTCCAAATTGGTACCGGTAGCGGTAGCTCAGTGCATCAACTGATGTCTCTGCAGCGCCTCTAACCGGGAGGTCCTAGGTTCGAGTCCTGACGACGGCAGGATTTACGACACTAGCTGTTCAGCTAGGTCGAATTCAGCTGCTGTCTGGAGGAGAATTCTAGCGGCCGGCTGCTCTGATCGGTAGTTTTCCGTGGTTTCTCCGATCAACACCAGGCGAATGCCGGAGCAGTACCCTACCAAATGGGCCACGGACCGCGCGCGATCTTTCCTTCCTCTTCCTTGTCCTATCCTCTCCCCTTACACACACACACTAACATGCACTTCACTACCACATATTCCGGGTGACCGGTCGGGAAGTTAGAGCTTGTCCCGACTGGGGCGGTGCCCCGCTGGTGGGAGAGTCCTGGTTAGGGGGAAGCCCCACTAGCCGACGGTAGGTCGGTGCCGGATCTCGCCATCCAGCAGGGGAAGATCACCGCCATCTCCCGAGAAAAAAACATGCACTACACTAACGGGACTAATGACCAAAGTAGTTGACGCGCCCGGAAACACGAAAAAATCAATCAATCAATCAATCCAAATTGGTTTTGTAATAACAAATTAATATTTACCGAAGAAAAAACTGTTTCAACATTTTTGCATTTGAATTCAGCAATCACATGCTCCATTAAAAATGAACAATATGCAATTAGCTGATGTTAAAGTAACAAAGTTTCTAGGTCTCTTAATTCATTCAAACCTCAAACTGAATGTACGTATATCAGAATTAAACACTAAATTAAATTCATTATGTTACGCATTCAGAATTCTTTCAAATTCTGTCAACCTTTATGCAGCTCATTGCGTGTATTTTGAAAATGAATATTTCCGTCCGAGATATGGCATAATATTCTGAGGAAGCTCATCCTGTAGTACTCAGACCTTTAGATTGCAAAGGAAAATTATTCGAATAATGAAAAATGCCATCAACGTGATCCCTGCAAGCCTCTTTTAGTTGAGCTTGGAATCTGACCATTACCTTGCCTGGTTATTTAAGAATCTGTAATATTTGTCAAAACTGACTTACTTAATGGTTGGAACATATTTTCATGCAGTACTGATATTTATAATTACAACACACGTCGCCGAAATCATTTTTAAAATTATTATTATTATTATTATTATTATTATTATTATTATTATTATTATTATTATTATTATTATTGTTTAACTTTAATTTACCTTTTAACTACTTCTCGTTAAAATGTTGGGATGGGATTCTGGTACTCAAAGAAACATGCACAAATCATTTTCTTCCCCATATGTCATACACAGTTTTTATTGTTTTTTTGACCAAATAAATCAAATCCAAATCAGAGTAATACAATAACGTACTATCTGTAATGGAATTTCTAATTCATTATTAATGAGAATAAGTCGGTTAAAATATTTCAAAAGTAATATTCTTCTGTGTAATTATGGGAGGTTTCTCAAGAGAAAGAGACTCCGACATTGACTGAGGCAGGTCGCTGCTCAAGCTGGTCAGGAGAGGGAATTTTAAACCCATCGTTTACAGCTTGGTTACAAGCCGAGAAGCAATGTATGTCCCCACGGCTTTTCCACGTTTCCAAGCGATAACTTTCATTCAGTGCTCTGAGCTCAAAGGCGTTCTCTAACGGCTTCCAGACTACGTGGTTGGAACTGGGCCAGGCTCAGCCTGCAGCTTTTAGCTGCTCCGTTTGTGAGTGGTTTCAAGTGCACATTTACAACTAGCAGCTTCTTTATGTCAAATGCCAAGTTCTGGAGTGTTACATTTGGACGCTCTACATTGTGTTACCTTTTACCAAATCAATCTTTTCTGCGTTTCTGTCATGGTTGTGTCATTTCTGTTGTCTTCAGTTAACGGACAGAGAAGGTATGAAAAGAAATTGAGAATCGGGAAGCCGCTGAAATAAAGAGACGTGGAAGTCAACAAAAGCGAAAATAACAGTTACTGCTCAATAAAAGTAGGGTTTACAACACCTGAACAAACTATATGACTCCACAAGTTTCCTATTTACATTGAGGAAACACTTATTATTTAAAAATAGGTTATTATCAACAAAACAGAGTTTTAATATCGGGACAATTTTGAAGAAAAATGTTCTTATAGTACTTGTGAATTACAACTTGATGTCAGTTTTCAAAGACCCACCTTTCAACAAATCATGAATATTAATTATTGACGCCGCTAGAACGAAAATGTGTATGCACGTTCGAAGAGCAAGTATGAGAAGAAAGTTAACATCAATGGAATGGGAACTCCCGACTATGAAAAATTTATTACCCGCATATCAAACCTCGTAAATGAAAAATATTATTGGACAGAGCCATGACCGTCATTTCTCCATCGTGGGGCAAGTTGGACTTGAATTTCGATATTTCTGTTGTTAACTATTTTTTCTTCAGCGAATCTTTAGACTAGTATATCTCTTTCATTTCTGGTCTTGTGACAGACGTACCTCTGAAACTAGAACCTCATTCATATCGATCAAATTTTCCATTTCCTGCCCCCCCCCCAGATTATAGTGATCTTGAGGGGAATGTCGATCTGCTCTAATCGTTCGTTATTTTCTGAATTTGCAATATATCATTACTAGTCTTGACGTATTACATGACTTTTAAACGGAATATTGCGCTTTTAGCTTGCTAATAACAAGTTATTTTTTTCTTAGGAAAATATCTAATTGTGGTACATCTTTCAAAGTTACACCTATCTGATAAATATATTATGAAATGAGCATACAATTTTTAGTTATTTTGAGTATTTAGTAAGATTTAGGGGTGCAATTCTGCATGTGAAATATAAATATATTTTGCTTTCAGATGTAGTTGCTACATTTCTCATTCTAGACTTCATTAAATTTAGTGCCTCTTCTTGCCTCCATGCTATAAATTTCTAAAGGTAATTATCTCTTGCACAAACACTGATGCATTTCGCGCAGTGCGTCCAATTGCTTTGAGCAGCAATGATTTCCAACACATTCAGATTGATTCAAGTTTTACCAAAACCCTTTTACTTCGCTCAATATCTTTTAAGGGTCCCCCAAAGAGCGATGGTTAACATAATTGAATTTGTATCGTTCTGCTAGCCTTTTTTCATTTCCCATGACCTCCTTCCAACGCGGGGACAATAATTATGCAAATTCTGGGGAACCACAGCTTTTGCATATTCAAAGGATCTCAGGCGGAGTCTTGAAAACGGTCGCAAATAAAAAAAGTGGAATTCGCAATATTCAACTATTGTTTCCATCCCACAATAAAGAAAATGTTGTGATTTATGTTGTATTAGAAAAATGTAAGTTAGAAGGTACGTTATTTACCATAATAAGTGAAATTGGTGTAGTGTGTAGTTAGTTTATGTTAATTTCCGTTGCAATATTTTTCTTTTAATTCACATTATTGTAAAAATGTTCTAGATAAGGGTAGGTGAGACAAAACAAAATTTTGACAAATTACCTTTTTTTTCGAAGTGCATACAAATTTGACTGAGCTAAAATAAATTAGACCATTATATTAATAATAATTAATATTATATCAAATATATGACAAAGATTAATCAAATATGTGATTTATTTTAATTTATTGAATCATTTTAGGACGATTCTCTATGTCCATTAATGATCTCAGATACTAATTTATTCATATTTATCATTGATTATCTGAATCACTTCAATTACATCACACAAAACTAAGAGATGTAGAGAAGTTACAACAGAAGAGTACTTTATAAGCATTACATAGAAAACAGAAAACCCCAAAAATGTAGATGTACAAAACTCCAAGTTTTATGTTGTTCAGAATCCTTATTCTTCAAGATTAATGAAATTGAGGAGTTTTACGAATCTTGAAACAATATATTCACTATTTACTGTAAAAAGGAGCTAAACATATGTATTTCTGAAATTGCAATAGAAATGTTTTCACCCTTTGTGAAGCTAAAATATCGAATAAAATCTAATACGTTCTAGAACCATCTCCCTCAAAGCTTTCTTTCCTTATTGTGTCTTTTTGCGAAACAGGTGATTTCATCACAATGCTACTTCGTTACAGAAAAAGGTCTTCGGTTACTACCGGCAATTCATTGAGCGTGGCTGTTGAACAAAAGCTGAAATAAAAGACTCAAGGACAGAAAGAGACTTCTGCTGTGGCCTATTACAGTAAAAGAAGACAAAGCGGCAACAATACAAAGCAACATACAATGTACAACTGTCTTCCTCTCAACATTTCTTCGTGCAATGAAACAATTATAATAGCAGACCGGTAAAGGTGGCTCAAGGCATAAACGGGCATCAAGAATGTAGTTTTCCGTGGTTTCTCCGATGAACAACAGGCGAATGTCGGAGCAGTACGTAACAAACGGCCCATGGATCGCACACGATCTTTCCTTCCTCTTCCTTGTCCTATCCTCTTCCTTTATTCACACACACACACACATTGCATTACCATACATGTCGGGACACTAGGAGGCAGCCTAGATCACCTCCTGACGGGGGTGTTCTCCCGTTCGTGAAAGATACCTGGCGCGGGAAACCCCGCTAGCGGACGTATAGGTCGGCGCCGGTTCTCACCAACTAGAGGGGACGAAAACAGCAACCCCCCCATGACAAAAACGTGCTATACACTTACGGGGCTAATGACCGTAGCAGTGACCCATCCAGATATTGATTGATTGTTAGTGATTACGGGCGCGTCAACTACTATGGTCATTAGTCCCACCAGTGTAGTGCGTGTTTTTGGCTTAGGAGGTGGCGGTGGTGTTAACGCATCCGGAAACACCAATCAATCAACCGAGACGTCGGTGACTCGAAGAAGCGCAAACTCAGCTCGCGTGCTGAGGGACGTACCGTTTCCGCCGCCCTTAACTTACTCTAACAGGATCATGAAGGTGGATTCTATCGGCTTAATGAAATTCTTGGCATCTGAGGAACATAGATTGATTTACTTTTCGATGAAAATCACGCGAATATTTTGTAATATTCCCGTTATCGGAGCGCCGAAAATCTTTCAATTCTTCCCAAAGAAGAAAGACACAAGATCATTTGATCTGGGAGAACGCACTCGTTACGGCTACTCACTCAACCGTTAACACAGCTTAAAAATGGCGTGGAGGATTAGACACATTGAACGAATGTGTCACAAATAAAGACTCTTCCAAAGCAAAATTTCAAAGAAAATTTCACAACGCCGCAAATGTCATACGTTCTCCGGGCACTGGGTTGTGGAGTTCACCGATTCTCGAATGAGGCATCGACCGCGAAGTACAGGGCCACATTGTACTGTCCCGATACGGCACTGTTGCCTCTTAGCCATCATCGAAGAAAAATAAAAGTCCGCCTTACATATCTGAGACACTCTGCTGTCTCAGATATGTAAACTTTTGACAGTAGTTGCTCGCTGAACGGCAACGCTCCAGCCCAATTTGTTCTGATTGATTGGAACGCAAGCATCAAACTCTTTCAGAGCGGTTTCCGCCTCAAGAGCACACCACCGTCGCCCGCCTTCAGTGGGAGGGGGGAGGGGAGGGAACGAAGCGTGCAAAACAAATCCATTCCCCGCGCCGAAAGCGCACGAACGCAGTCGGCCCTCCCCCGCAGGAAGTGCGCTCGGCGCCGCGGTGCATCGAACGGGGTGGGGCGGGGGGCGGGGGCGAGCGGGTCAGTGGAGGTCGGCGGCCTCCGAGTTGCGCGGTACGGACCGAGGCGGGGCGAGGCGGGGAGGGGAGGGGCGATTTGCGGACGAGGGCGAACGCTCCCATTACGGCGCGCGGGAATGGACTTCACCAAGGCAATTGGCCCCGCTTCCCTCCTGCCCCGCTTCTCACCTCTGGACTATCACCTCGCAACGTCAGGCGTGTGCCTCTCCCAGCTCCCCGTTGCGATGTATCTCGCCTCGCCGTCACCTGTCTCACCATGCAACGTCAACATCTCCTGCCTTGCACTGCCTCGCGTCTCACGAACGCCCCTCTCATCTTTGTGCTCCTCTTCCACGCCCCTCGCCTCCCGTCTCTCACCTTCACGCTTCGCCTCCCCGTGATTCACTAACTCGTCTCTCACGTCCCCGTCTATCACCTGCCCGGTTCTCTCCTCCCAGCTTCTTTCCTCCTCACCACTTTATTCGTCACCTCTTTCCTTCCCGTCTCTGTCCTCTCGTCTCTTCATCCCCGCCTCTCTCATCTCCCTCTCCTCTGCTTCTCTCCTTCCAGCCCTTGTCCTCCCATCTCTCTTCTCCTCACCTCTCTCCTTCCTTCCTCCTTCCTCTCCGCTATTCTCCTCCTAACCTCTCTCCTTCCTTCCTCCTTCCTCTCCGCTATTCTCCTCCTCACCTCTCTCCTTCCCGCCACTTCCGCCAGGCCTCTCTCTCCTTCCCCGCTACTTCCATCCCGCCTCCCTCCTTCCGCCACTCTTCTTCTCTCCACTTCCTCCCCGCTTCTCTCCTTCCCCGCCACTTCTCCCAACCTCTGTTCTTGCCCGCCTCTCTCCACCCGCCTATTTCCTCCCGCCTATCTCCATCTGCCACTTCCTCCCCGCTTCTCTCCTCCTCTATTATCAACTACCCGCTTCTCTCCTCTTCCGTTTCTCCCACCTGGCGCTCTCTGACCGGCTTTTTATCTCTCTGCTCCTCACAACCCCACCACTCTCTCACTCACCTCTTACCATCCCCAGCTCTCTCTTTCCCAGACTTTCATCCCGTCTCTACTTTACTTGCCAGCCGCCTGCTCTTCCTCATTTGGCGGCCGGCGACCCGCTCCGCATCGCGCCGGAAGCTGGAGGGGGCGGGTGGCGCCGCCTGCGCTGCGGCGGTGGCCGCGGGAGCGAAGGCGTCGCCGGCTAGGAAATTGCTGCATTCGATGGGGCTAATGAGATGAGGCACAAACAACATTGTACCGTATAAATCGGCGACGAAAAAACATCTTCAAGGCACGATCTCAACAAACGACACTACTTATTACTATGGGTGGATTTTGTTGAACTAAAACATCGTCAGAAATGATCAATAAAATGTTTTTAAAATGCACTAAAAGCGAAGAAAAACGACGTACAAAATGTAATCAAAACCAGTTCAGATGAACAACTTAAGCTGTTGGATATGTTACTGATGTAATTGAATCTTCTTCTATTCGTTCAAATGAACTCAGCTTTTAAACCTTTGGTTTGGGCTGTTACTTTACCAGAAAATCTCTGTCTTTTTATAGTTTTCCTGAAATCAGCTGAACCACTAATGACGCTTACAAGCGTCACACGAACATTACATTACATACTTACAATGGCTGACATTACAACTTCTGAGCGAAGAAATCGAATAGGCTACCAGGTATAGGTACTCAGAAATTCTGTGGAGAACGTTTGTTTCTTCTCGTAAATATCATTTGAAGCAAGTACCATGAAAATGGCATTAAAATCGATGAAATCAGCGAAAAGTGCACTAAAAATGACGGAAAAAATAAAAAAATGACTTATTAGCCGAAATCGATAAATAAGGCAAAAACATGTATAAAAATGGGTTATGACCTTTTGTCATAACATAAAATGAATTTCTATACTAAACGGCATTGTTTTAAAGTGAAAAGAAAAAATGATATCTCATTACAATCCGCCCCTACTTATTAGCTTGAAATACTGTCAATAATCAAGGTAGTTTAAATTCTCGAGTTAAAAAGAGTAAAAAATGACTGCAAAAGGAATTTCGAACAAAGCTGTTTATAACCTCCCGATGCATATACGGTGGGAATTAAACTGGAAATACTCGGGGCAGAACAAGTGAAAGAATTACAGCTCTCCCGCCGACTGTGCTGCTGTTGTTAAGAAACTACTGAGTGTTTTGAATTATTGTTATTTGTTAACTGATACCATGATCAGTTTATCTGAAACTACAGGTGTGTATTGATTACTTACTAACTTATTCATATATAATTCACATTTAAATCAAATAAATGAATGACAATTTTTGTGGTATCTAATCAGGTTAGAGACTGATCTAATAAGTTTCAAGTTCAATCTTTTTTAAGGACTAAGTGAAAGGGATTTCTGGTTTTCATTCTAGAATTGTGGATAGTTTGTTGCCGATTTTGAATGCTGTAAGGGAGGAGATTTTGCGCTAGTTCGAGAAAATGTTGGGCGCCAGATTTGTAATGATCTGTTGTAGGGTTGGAGGTGATAACTTTGATGCTGATGGTTAGTTATAAACCATGGTTCATATATTATTCTGAGGAATTGAATTAAGATGATGGAATCGTGTCTCAGAGAACGGTTGTGAAGTTACTGGGAAGGCGTGCGATAGAAGACGCCGAGAGAAGCAGTAGTGGACTGGCCTAGAAAAGGAGTTAAAAAGTGCTTACAGCTTCTTGGTCCTTGACCCCCATCTCGATCAGTTTTTTCGTCCAATTTCCCTGATCCTTTGAGCAAATGCTGAGATGGCCCCTTGTTTTGTTTCTGAACATAAATGTAATTTCGTTATCTGTGCACGACTTCTAGAATTCAGTGTGAAATATAGTTAGTCAAATTATCGTTTCCATGTTGTCGCGGCAGGAAGTATTATTCTTTGACGTAGGACATCATGGAAAATAGTCCAAAATTTATAGCTTATTTATCCTTGAAAGTAGATATTATTACATGGGAGCGTTTTTTAATTAATTCACAGAATCACAGAGTTTTGAAAACGTGCACAGAATTCACTTCTCCCCCATAGCACGTCATACACAGTTTTAACTGTTTTTGACGTTAAATAAATAAATAAGTGATCGACGTCACTGAATACCAGTTGCGGCCATTCAGAAAACGGAAGGCTTGAGAGGAAGAGCTCAGTGGAAATGTCCATGGAAGTATCAACAGAAGCTCTATAAGAAAACAGTGGGAGACATTACTCAAGAAACATACACGCGGGAGATAGAAATAGTTTCTGACAATTTCTAGGAACTTGGCTCTGCCATTGATTTCCCCTGAGATCACTTGTCATGATGTATGTAATGTATTTTCAATACAGTAACAATATTATGATAGGGACTGTTAAAATCCACATTTCATTTGCCATGTGAAATCTAGATGCTAGTGACTACCTCATCAGTATTCCCCCTCGGTTGATATTGATGTCTTGTCATGCAATAGTCCACAGAGATATCATGATCCCACTATTGTGGGGGAAAACAACCCTAATAATTATTAGCATACGTGGGTTCGTAACTGCCGCTTCTTGTAACAGGAGGTAGTATTCCGTCTGCGACGAAATTTTAACACCAGCTAAGAAGCGATTTTTCAAACCACCAATGTTTAATAGTTAAACATATATATTTAAAATCTATATTTTCAATAGTGAACTGGTTTAGTAACATCGATAATTAATGTGCGAGTGTATTAAAGATTTGTTCATTTGAAATTAAAATTTTACTTCCAAAGTAATGCAAAAATAGAACATTATGAAACGATGATGTAATGTTGAGTATTATACACGAGTGTCATATTATGATACGAGCGAGTTTCGTATACTACACACGAGTGTATTAATACCCATTACATCGACTTTCATAGGGTCCTTTTTCTATGACTTTCATAAGTTAAACTTTTACATTGAACTTGTCGTGGCAGTTGACATGTACTAGGATTCAGCCAATGCCACTAAACCCCACCCGCGAATATTGCCGCAGGTGGCTGTGGTTACCAGTTCGTCTGCGAAGGAGTACTATGATAGTCAAATAGGATCAAAGTGAAATTACAATCCAATTTATTTTAACCCCGAAGTGGTCGCAATAGATCTGTGAGATCCAAGCAACAGCAATTTTATGTTCCTGAATTATTGCGATGCATTAGTCGTCTGATATTTCATGTATTACTTCATTGTACTTTTCTGAGATCGCTGCGCTGCGCGATATCTGACATACACGTTGGGTATAATGGCGCCAGTGCATTGTGAGCTCCTGGCCTGAGCGGTACGTATCATGGCATTATTTTCAGCCATGTCTATGACAAGTGCCGATTCCGAAAATGTAAAAATTTGCCTGAACTCCAATCGACTGTCACAATTTCTTACTTTCAAAGAGAAAGGTGTGCTGGAAATGTCTGTAGGGAAATGAAAGAAATTGGAGTTTTGCAAAACAGAAAAGACTAATATTTTCTAAATATTTTTGTGTAAAAGTAATATACTTGTCAATTTTTACGTTTCTCATCATAACTATTCAGACAAGAATTCTGCAGTGTAGGATTCATTAACAATTGCATCGAGGAACGTGTACAAACTGCATAAAGTATGTATTTCATTAAATGGACCTTCAGATCATTCGCATTTACGAAAAGTTGCAGCTATATCTGAGAGTACGTTGCGGGTACTGGCGTGAGTCTACCTATTGCGGGCACTCCCAGGTTAAATAATATTTCACGAAAAAATTACTGCTAAGAAAATATATTAAAACTGACAAGCATAATATAATATCAAATGCAATTTGAATGTACAAAATCGAACGAAACATTTACTAGGACGATTCTCAACGATTAATTAAGATTCAATACTTGGTTTGTAAACTTCTCTGTGATTGGTCAAGAACCTGTATCATAATTAAATCTGTATCGTAGGAGTATCATTATGCAAGTAGTTGCAGCCATCAAGTGACAGCATGATACAATGGGAGTAGAAAAAATAAAAATCACTAGTCGTGTTAAAAGAGCACTTACCTTCTCGTATGAGTAGCGGTTACGTACAATTATAATAATGCAACTTCTGCCTCAGCAAACACTTGTAAAATTCTTTACCAATTGCACATATTAAACACAAAAACGTCATTCATTTAAAACTAATACATCTGCTAAAACCGCCATACATCCAAAAACCACTATATTTAGTTATTCTGATAATTTCAAATCGCTGTATGGCAGCTTTTTCATTGCCTTACTGCGACCTGATATCTCCTGAAACATTCCAGCAAAATAAGTGTGGAAAGTTTGAATTTGCAATATTGCAAATGTAAAAATTACGCAAAACAATTCATCTTTTTTTAAAAATCTGTATGACTTAAAAATTTTCTTTTAACGAACACCTTTCATTAAGTAAAAAATCTTTATCATCAATATTGTAGTTTTACTATGTTCATTTTTTGCAATTTTCGAATTAATGGAGAATTCACCAAAAATGGTACCTGGGCCCTTTTTATAATCATAATACGCTATATTCCAGAAAAAAATTAAAGAAAAATTTGGAGCAATTATTGAGAATATAATATTTTAAAGTTTGCCTACATTGCAGTCCAACGTACGCGTGCAGATGGTCGGTCGGGGTGACGGACGGACGGACGGACGGACGACGTCACAGAGACAGACAGACGGAGGGACGGGCAGACAGACATGAACGGACGGACGGAAGACGTCACAGAGACAGACAGACAGACGGAGGGACGGGCAGACAGACATGAACGGACGGGCGGGCGGACGGGCGGACGGACGAACGGATGGATGGACAGACTGACGGACAGACTGACGGATAGACAGGCGGACGGACGGAACGACAGACGGACGGTTGGACGGACAGACAGAAGGGTGGACATAGAGAAGTGCGAATTTAGAGAAGGGCGAGCATAGAAAAGAGCGGACAGACAGAAGGGCGGAAAGACAGAAGGGCGGACAGACAGAAGGGCGGACAGACAGAAGGGCGGACAGACAGAAGGGCGGACAGACAGAAGGGCGGACAGACAGAAGGGCGGACAGACAGAAGGGCGGACAGACAGAAGGGCGGACGTAGGAACGAACAAACGAACGGAGTGACGTTTTACCGTCAATCGATTTTTTCAAAGCCCACAAAATATGTATTCTGACTATACAACGTATTAGAGGAAGTCATTTTTTACATATAGAAACAAGATTTCTCCATTTATTCGCAACTAGAGCTCGGAAATAAGAGTTTGTCGAAAATTTGCCCCAGTACTGCAATACTTTCTCTATGCATGCGCGAAAAAGTAAAATGTTTGAGAGGTATCCTTACGTAAAAATGAATAGAAATCCTGCCACTTTATTTCTGATCTACTGGTCGGATAAACTCTGGCAATCACAAGGATACCATGTCTAGCTTTCAATAAGGTTGTTATGCCAGAAGAAGAATAGGGAGAATAAAAGAAGAGGAAAAAATAAAAAAAAAGAGATAAAAAACAAATCGAACTTCAGAGAATCTCAGTGTGCACCGAAAGGAATTTAAACATGAGAGAACGGCCTTTGGAAGAGCACCGCTTCTCTCTCACTCGCCTCCTTGCTCGACGGCGCGCAGCAATTACGTAACCCCTTTCGCCGCTTCCAAGCCTCTTGCTCCGCCTTCCCAGAAAGGAGCTCCCCCTCTCGGGGATTCTTGGGAAACTGACGGAGGTGCCATTCTTGAAGGGATTCGCCGCCCGATGAATGCACACGAAGTCGTTAGCGCTTTCTGAATTATAAGTCGCGGCACAGAATATCCAGGTTTTACAGGTTTTGGAAATATAATTGAAGACGCTTTCTCGCCAACGGTACGGACTATTTATTGAGAAAGTATGATTTAAATTAATAATTTAAGAAATTATTTTACAAACAGCCGATCTGGATGGCTGAGGTGGCTAAGAGTGAGTACCGACTCAGCGCTTCGGTCTGAAGGGTCGCGGGTTCGCCTTGGGCATGGTTGTTTGTGCCTTGACTTTGTATGTGTTGTCGCGGAGGGCCTCGCGTTCTGCTGACCCCATATCAGAGGAGCCCGCAAGTGTGTTGGTCTAGTGTATGGTCGAATATGTGTCCCATCGGGACGTAAAGGGTTTTGGCGCTGCGATCTTAGTGAGTAAGCCAGGATTTAACCCAACGCCACCTAAATAGATCTATGTAGGTGGCATTGATTACACTCCACAACCTAAAGGTATTTTTCGCTCAATACGCCATAATTTTCTTTCAATACGTTGGCAACACAGTTGTTCACATCTTTGAGTGAACAAGTGAAGTTAATGTGAACTAAAGAGTGAATCGCGGAGAGCCCTCGAAAAACTACCGATCAGAATTGTCCTCCAGACGCGGCTGAATTCGACATAACAATCTAACCTGCCACTGTTGGAGCCTGGGCTCCAGAACCTAAAGATAAGTGATGCTGCTGACGCAACAACGTTGTCACTGAGCCATTACAGCCGTTTTAGTTTTAAAATAGTTTCGAACAACTTTTCCAAATATGCAATTTCGAAAAAGTGGTAATGTAATTTGAACTTGCCGGTGCGGTTGGAGTGCTTATGCATTGGGATCATCCAAGTAGTATCAAGAAGTGCAGCGTATCGTCTTCTTCTTCTTCTTCTTCTTCTTCTGCTTCATGGATTTAGGCCTTAAGGCCTGTTTCCACATCAAGAGAGTGAGTCTCTCCATCTTGTTAAGGGGCGGCCAACTTTTCTTCTTCCTTTAGGATTATACGTGTACATTATATTGGGAAGTCTGTTTGGAGGCATGCGTTGGATATGATCATGTCAGTTGCTCCTAAATGATTGGATTCTGTCCATCAGATTGTATATATTCAGTTCGGTTCTGATGTCATTATTATATTGTCTATCTAAGATATTGGAACCTGCGTATTGTCTTGTTACTTCCAATAAAGTTACACCCTTTTCCTTGCATCATTACGCAGTCTCTTCCACAGAATGTGCGGGTTGAAGCCCGCGTTCCTCACCTTTCATTGGTGGAGGATAAAATGGGACACCGAACGAGCAGCAGCTAACAACGCCTCCTCGCGGGTAGAGGGTATTGCTTTCGGGGCGCCTCCAGACACCGCCGCCGTAATCAAGCTCGGATATGCGAAGGTTTCTACCGTAAACGTCAAAGCAACTAGTTGTATCCATGATAATGCGGACAAGACAGAAACTTCCTAATCAATCAAGAATTTAATTTCCTAAACCCACAGAAATTGAATGAAAACTATGCGGCCTCCGGCCGTGAGGAAGGGGTCGATGGTTAATTAGATATTACGGAACTCGGGAAAAAATCCAAAACAAGAAAAATGTTCGGAATTTGTTTGAAAAATGCAAAAATTTGATTGTGAAATTCTACCTATTCTCGAATTGCGCTTACCGACCGAATTCTCACTCTCCTTGCGTTTCTACTTACGACAGAGGTGTTGACATAGCAAAGTTACAAAGAAGAGGCTTCCGCGATTAAATATTTCTCATGTACGTCTTGCGTTATGCAGCACATCAACTTTTTACTTTCTCGTATACGTACGTATATACGGAGTAATATACGTAGTATAGAGAAAGTTATGTAATGCTGCGCGGAAAAACGGGGATTTTGGCAGAAAAAAAAATTCATTGCTGAGCCATGATAACGATAAAGTGGATAAATCCAGTTGCTAAATGAAGAGAAAATTCCTCCAACATGTGTAGCCAGAATCCCTGTTTTGTGGGTCCTTGATGCTGTAAAACCAACTAGCGACAAAACGTCCGTCCATCCGCGAACACTACTAGAGCCTAAACCAGGCGTAGGAGGTTTTCCAATTTGAAGTAACCCCTATATATTTGGCTCTAGTTGATGCTTTGAAATTTTGAAAAACATTCTTTAAAATTTGGAGGTACTTTACATGCAGCTCCAGGGACATTTTCACTTATTTTTCAAATACGGAATCCGGCAATTATTAATGTTATTACTACTACTTTTAAAATAAATAAATTATTGTTTTCGATTTTTCCTTCCAATTCCTCTACTACGGAGAGTGTTAATTCATTAAACAATTTATGTTTTATTTTTGTAGAATATACTATTAAATGGAAAAAAGTAATATGAGAACAAAAAACCTATTTAGTCTACTTTAACCGACTGAACTCTTTGCAAAGGGTACAAGAAAGGTATGAAGATCTTCGTGGCTGTTTAAACGTCAATTCAGTCAATAAGTTAAGTCAGTCAATTCAGTCAAACCTCAAATGGAACGATCATATACAAAAATTGAACACAAAATTAAGTTCATTATGCTACGCTTTCAGAATTCTTTGAAATTCAGTTAGCCTTCATACTGTTCGTTCTGTATATTTCTCGAATGTCCATTCCCGCCTGAGATAAGGCATAATATTCTGGGGAAATGCATCTTATAGCTCCCAGACTTTTAGATTACAAAAAAGAATAGTACGGATCATAAGCAAATCCCATCCACGTGACTCTTGTAAGCCGCTCTTTATTAATATAGAAATTTTACCATTACCTTTTCTGTTGATTTAAGAATCAGTGATTTTTGTCAAAAATGACTTTTTTAAGGGCGGGGATATATTTTCAGACAATGATATCCGATGAACCGATGCCTATAACACTCGACGTAGTAATCATATTCATCAGGTGATAGTACCAACAGTTCCCTTAAAAAAAATCACATACTTTCATGTACATTATTTTTCAACACTTTGCCAGATAACATTAAACCATTAAATTCGATAGAAAAGTTTATATCCTAAGTAAAGTTTCTGCTGCATTACTGATTGTAAACAAATGGATACTATACTGAGCATCAAAAGGACATTAATTTCAACAGTGATATCTAATGTATTATTTTCTATTTGGACTGTACAATTCTAAACACCCTGTAACAAGTATTGTACTGAAGGTTCTGGGTCAATGACTCCCATCTCGATCAGGTTTTTCGTCCAGTTTCCCGATACTTTGAGCATATGGCCCCTTTTTTTGCTTCTGGACATAAATGTAACTTCATTTTCTCTGCACGTTTTCTAGACTTCAGTGGGAAATATACTTATTCAAATTTTCGTTGTTTATTTTGTCGCAGCAGGAATTATTATTCCTTCATGAAGGACGTGATGAGGGATAAGCCAATAAGCGCAAATTTATTCCTGATTTAATCTTGAAAATAGATTTTGTTACATCGGAGCGAATATTTTGTTAACATTCCTTGCAAAACACGCTCATTTTCTTTCTGTATTCAAAGCTCGAATAGTGTATGGCTTAGGGCAGGGATCACAGAATTATGAAAACGTGCACAGGATTCACTTCTCCCCATAGCACGTCACACACACTTTTTAACTGTTTTCGACATAAAAATAAATAATAAAATATATAAATAAGGATTATTTACTCAGTTCGCTCAGAGCCTCCGTAGTGAAAGGTTGTGTCGACCGCTCGCTGATAAGCTCAAGGCGTAAATGAGCGCTGCGTTCTCCATCTGCGAGGTCGCCGCGCTCGGTTTCTGTTAAGTGACAAAACCAGTGATAGTTTCACGAGTAAATTTTCATTGTAAAGTGAATTGAGAGATTTTGTTTTGTAATGACTGGTGACGTACTACTACGTTGGTGAATATTTTATATTACCCAAGTTTCGTTTCCAGCCGAATCTATCCTCCCTCAAGGAGGGAAGACTCCCAACACAATGTCCGTTCAACAACCAGAAGGTAAAATGTTAAAAACCTATGCTAGTGCAACATCCATAGATATGTTCCCAACAAAAGATCAGGCCATAGTCATTGAAAAACAAGATGGTTTGACAATCAAAGATTATGTGGGAAAATTGTCATCAATTATTTCACCAAATGATATAAGATTTGTTTCAAGAATAGCAAACAACAGAATCTGTGTATTTTTGAGTAGTAAAATCATAGCTAAGAAACTCACAGATAACCATAGTACAATAAAAATAAACAATTTTGAACTAGGACTGAGACCATTAATCAGTAAGCAACGAAGAGTGATCATCTCCAATGTATGCCCTGTAGTGCCTCACAGTGTTATAGAAGCTGAACTCTCCAAATTAAATATAAGAACTTGTTCTAAAATATCATTTATAAAAGCTGGAATCAGTGACCCGGGATATTCCCACATTATGAGCTTTCGAAGGCAGGTGTTTATAGAACCAAATGATATTGATAAATTGCCCAAATCAACACCTATATTCTTTGAAGATACAACATATAGAATATATTTTTCAACAGATAATGTGTGTTGTTTCATATGTAGTCAAGCAGGTCATTTAGCTAATCAGTGCCCCACAAAAAATATTTCACCAGATGGGATAGAACAAATTGATCATTCAATAAGTGAAACTATTCAAAAAGCATCACAGAAAGTAACTGACAATAGAACAAATGCAAATGAAGAATTAATACCTAATGACAGAAATTTCCCAGTAATCAACAGAATTCAAGTGACTGATGTAACATCTAAATCTGGAACAGAAAATGGTGCATTATACAATGATAATATACAAGAGAAAATCCAAAACAATGAAATGGAAACTGTCTCTGAAGAAACCTACAGTCAAGACCAAGAAATGAATTGTCAACCAGATAAAACAGACAATAAAGTACCAAAAGAAATGTTTAAAGGAACAAAACGAGCCCACTCATCAACCAATTCACAGGTATCTACAATTACAGTGATCTCACCCAATGAAACTGATGATGAAGAAACAGAACTACAAAACCCAACTACTGACTTACAAGAAATTACATCAAAAGTGGAGACAGATGAGAAGATACAACCAAAAAAGAATAAAAGAACAAAAAACAATGATCAAAGATTTGATGGTGATGGATTTGATGATGCTAATGACTCGAATGATGAAAGTCATAATACAGAAGAGATACAACTTAGTAATTTATCAGGTGATGAAGTGAAGGAAACAACACGGGGAAGAAAGGAAAAAAGAACAAGAAACACTGACAACAGGACAGAAGAACAAGTGTGGGAAGAAATTGGAAAAGAAATAAACTCAACCAATGAAGAGAAACTTTATCCTCTAAATTTAGACCAATTTAGTAGCCTCTTGGACAGAACAAAAGGGAACCAAAATATAAAACAAATAGTAGATGAGTATACAGATAAAACTGAAGAATTAATCAGAATGTGCAGAGATTTACATGCCAAAATGAACCCACAAATGAAAAACAAATGTACTCGCCTTTCAAAAAAATTACAACAACTAAGAAAAAACAACAAAGAGATAATGAGTCAACCTTCAACCAGCTCTTCTCTCCATTAAAAAATCTAAGTAATGGAAATAATACAATGGAACATAAATGGATTCTATAGAAGACTAGAAAATATCAAGTTAATAATAAACAAATTCAATCCAATATGTTTATGCATTCAGGAAACAAATTTTTCTAATGATCACTGTGCTCAGATCAGAGGATATTGCAACTTCTACAAAAACAGAAATCATTCAAGAATCGCTAGTGGAGGAGTAGCAATATTTGCCTTACCATATACCTTACCTGAAGACATTTCATTGAATACACACATAGAAGCAGTAGCTATCAGGATAAAAGTCCCTTATAAATTGACAATTTGTAATGTATATTTACCATATAGCTACAATTTTAATGAGGAAGAATTAATCAATCTGACGAATCAACTTTCAAAACCATTTGTCATGCTAGGAGACTTTAATAGCCACCACATGTACTGGGGATCCCAAAAAAATGACCTAAGAGGAAATATAATAGCAGGGTGGTTGGAGAAAGAAGAAAACCTCATTCTCCTGAATTCATACCAACCTACTCATTTCAATAGCAGCAATGGCCATACAAGTAATATTGACCTCTCTATAGCATCAAACGAAATAGCCCCATCATTAGATTGGAATGCTCTGAAATATTTATATGACAGTGACCACTTCCCAATAAAAATTAAAATTGCTGAGGCACTTTCATCACAAAACAACATTCCATTAACAGGAAGGTGGGAATTTGACAAAGCAAATTGGGAATCATTTAAAGAAGAAATAGATAAATCACTTCTTGAGATGCCAGACTTATCAGATAGTACCACAAATATATCCATAAATGGTCTCGTAAAAACATTTTCTGATCTTATTCTTAAAGCAGCAAATAAAGCAATCCCCAAATCATCTGATATCCCCAAAAAGAAATGTGTACCATGGTGGAACAAAGATTGTGCTCAAGCAACACTAGAAGCAAAGAGGGCACAGAGAAGGTACAAAAAAAATGCACATAATGACCCAGATTTAATGTACAAAATTCAATACAAACAGAAGAGAGCACTAGCGAGAAGAATATTTAAAGAGAGTAGGAAGACATCCTGGCAAAATTTTGTATCATCATTAACACCACAAACACCTACTGCAACAATTTGGAAGAAAATAAATAATTTAAAGAATGGTCAGTATAAATCAGATAAAATTGTATTGGAAGATGCTGAAGGTAAATTCCATATGGAACCCTCACACAATTCAGATCTCCTAGCGGTAAACTTTGCTGCAAACTCTAATTCCAACAACTATAATAAAAAATTCTTAATTTATAAGGAATTGGAAGAAAACAATAACAATTATGATACAGAAGATAATACAAACCACATAAATATAGAAATTAAAAGACATGAACTAGATTTAGTACTCTCCCAATTAAACAATTCAAGCCCTGGTCCGGACTGTATACCTAATTTAATGATAAAACAACTTACAGACAAAGCACTAAAATACCTTTTAGCAATATATAATTTTATATGGAAAAGACAGGAATTTCCAGATACATGGAGAGAAGCTACTGTAATTCCCATTCTAAAACCTGACATAGTGCCAAGTTCACCTTCCAACTACAGACCAATATCACTTACCTGCAATTTGTGTAAAATCATGGAGAAAATTATCAGTAGAAGAGTTAGATGGTACCTAGAGGCACATAATATGCTAGCACCTCTTCAATTTGGCTTTAGGGAATCACATTCAACAATGGATTATTTAATAAATGTAGAAGCAGAGATATGTGAAGCCTTTTTAAACAAAAGTCATGTAATTGCAGTCGCCATTGATATAGAGAAGGCTTATGAAATGGTCTGGAAACATAGAGTACTTAAAATAATACAGAATCTTAATCTAAAAGGAAATATTTTAGCATTTATTAAGAACTTTTTGAGCAACAGAAGTATTAGAGTCAGAATCAATAAAACTCTCTCTAAACCAGTGCAAATAGAAAATGGTCTGCCACAAGGTTCTGTGTTAAGCGTTATTCTGTTTCTGATCAGTATTAATGAAGTGCTTCAAACAATCCACAAACCGGTTAAGGGATTTTTATTTGCAGATGATTTAACCATAATTTGCACTGGAAAAAATATTCAACACACAGCCAAACTCATTCAAAACACCCTCGACAACCTCCAAAAGTGGTCTGACAACACTGGTTTTAAATTTTCTAAAACCAAGACTGAATATATAATATTCTCTAGGAAGAAAGAAGAAAAAAGGGTGACTCTAAAGTTGGATGACAATATTCTTAGAAGTGTTCCAGCTATTAAAATATTAGGAATGACCTTTGACAGGAAGATGAAATGGAAGATCCATATTGACAAGTTAAGAACTGAATGTTTTAGAAGAATCAACACCATAAAAGCCCTATCTGCATTACAGTGGGGCTCTGATAGAAAATGCCTCATACAAACATACCAAGCCATAATAAGATCAAAATTAGATTATGGATGCATTTTATATGACTCAGCTGGAAGAGACCTAATTAATAAACTAGAAACTATACAAAATACTGCACTACGACACTGTATTGGTGCATTTAGGACAAGTCCCACTATCAGTATATTAGTTGAGACTAACATGATACCTCTTAAGCTAAGAAGAAAAGAACAAATAATTCTATATGCAAACAAGATGTTAGCAAATAATCAGGATATTCATAAATATCCTTGGAAGAGAAGTACCACAGAAGCAGAATATCTAGCACATCCAGGATTACCAAAGCCTTTATATATTAGAGCATCTCTCTATACTAAAGAGCTGAATATGACCGTCCCCTCACTACTACCTAAAAAGAAGCCTACATTACCACCCTGGAGTAACATCACAATAAAAGTAAATATGGATCTAGCAGAGTATGAGAAGAGTAACACCCCCAAAGGAATATTTAGAATTTTATTTTTAGAAATGAAAACAAAGTACAATGATTACAAATCCTATTACACAGATGGATCAGCAATGAATGGGAGAAGAGGATGTGCAATAGTAACAAATAATAAAACATACAGATTCAGATTACATGACACCCTCTCTATATATACCTGTGAAGCGATAGCTATTCTTCAATCTTTACAAATAATAAGTAACAATAAAATAGAAACTAAACATGTAATTTTCTCAGATTCTAAATCAGCACTTTTAGCCATAACAAACACCAGTAACTCAAATCTACTAATAAAGGAAATTAGAGAATTAATTACTTGGCTAATGACTAACAACTATAGTATAGAACTAGTGTGGATACCAAGCCATCAGGGAATTCAAGGTAACGAAGAAGCCGATAAAGAAGCCAAAAATGCAATTAATGAACCTTTAAACAACACAATAAGTTTACCACAAGAAGAAGTTAAACGATATATTCAGATAAAAATCAAAGAATTTTGGGATTCTCACTGGAGAAACATTGACTCTAATAAACTACAGGAAATAATACAATCAACCTTTGAGAAGTCTGTTATAGTGCCAACTTCTAGAAAGGAACAAGTGACAATAGCCAGGTTAAGAATAGGTCATACGAATCTGACACATATCCATTTAATTACAAAAAAAACAGAGAAACTTATGTGAAAAGTGTGGTGCAGCTTGGACAGTCAAGCACCTTCTTATATACTGCCAAGAATTAAAAACTGAAAGAGACCAATCTAAACTGCCTAAAAATATTAGAGACTGTTTAAATACCAAAGCTGGATGTAGACAGACAATAGTTTTCCTGAAGTTAATAAATAAGTACAATTCCATATAAGATGGAATAAATAATATAATATAAATACAAAATGTATATGTAAATAGGTTAACAATATTTCCATTATGTAATTCAAAATGTAGCTTATGTGTAATGCAAAAATTTAGTGCAAATTCAATGTAGTAATGACTGATGATAAATTGAATGTATATGTGACCATAAAAATTCTCTGATGTAATAAGTAATATATAATATAAATACAAATGTACATGTAAAGAGGTTTAATGTAAATATGTAAACTGTTTGACTGCTAACTAAAGTGTTAATGATACAAGAATATCCCTAATGGAAATCAAAATATAAATTTATATATGTATTGTAAATATAAGTATATTAATGATTGTTTGATGACTAATTGAAGGCATAAATACAGACAGTATATTGTTATCTAAATTAAATGCAAATTATGTGAGAAATGTAAATATGTAATATAATGTAACATTACTGATAACTGATAATTTATTGAATGTATGCATGACACACACAGGTAAAGACAATATTTTCCATATGTAATTTAAAACATAGACCATGTGTAATGTGAATATTTAGTGCAAATTTCAATGTATTAATGACTGATGATAAATTGAATGTACAAATGTCACATAAAAATTTCTCTAATGTAAATCTGTAATGATGTCGCTGATGACCATAGTAGTTAAAAAGCGACATAAAATAAAATTAAATTAAAAAAAAAAGAATTATTTAGTTTCGGAATTCCTATGATTGTAGTAAGCACCGAAATCACAATGATGACTGGGTCTTTGATTCAAACAAAGTAATGGATATAACACAAAACAAACGAGAGAGAGAGAGAGAGAGAGAGAGAGAGAGAGAGAGAGAGAGAGAGAGAGAGAGAGAGAGAGAGAGAGAGAGAGAAAGAGAGAAAGAAAGAAGAAGAAGAGGATTTAAGTATACATTGGATATAAAAGTTTTAAGAACATAATTTTCTCGAAAAGAATCTGACTCAGACGTTAAGGTATACAGAGGCCCCCACATTTTTCACAAAACTACCTTCATGAGAGACAGTTATGCAGATTTATCTATGCAGCGAAGTTGTTGGTCTCTAGGCTATCAGTTATTATAAAAGATACATCATTTTCTTTTCACAGATATCGTGAAAACAGATTTCGTTCTGCAATTCTACTTGGAATGCCGTCTCATTTACTACAAAGATGTTTGCAATCCCTGAAAGAAATTTAAGATGACTAAATCTAACATTTGTCAAATTATTAATCAAAATAAGAGTTATACTTGTAGGCCAGTCATTTTCCAAAAAAGTTTGAAATAATATGATAATGAACTAATGAGTAATCATATCTGAATATCTATCAGAATCATATCATAATGAATAACTAAATGAGTAATCAAATCTATTATTAAATATTTAAAGTATATTAGATACACAGAAGTGAAGTAAATTATGCCCTCAATACAGATAATAATTATATCGATTTTACATACCTATATTTGTTGTGCAGCAAGAACAAGAGGGAATTGAGCACTGTTACAAGGCAAGAACAAGAAGAGGGAATTTCGCACACTTGCATACACTTCACCAAAATCGCTGAAAATGTTCACTTTTAATCAACATCAACAAAAAATCCGGTAGTACGTTTTGTCAACACAAAACATGTCAGCCAGTAGAGCAACGTACTTCAACCAGAAGAGTTGTACACAATATTTGAGCACAATTCCTCTCTATAAAATACACACACGTTGATTTGAAAACACAACAAACCTTCACACACTTCATGGCCGTTTTTGTAAACGTATGTTAACTTGAAGGAGGCCATGGTTCTTTTATGACCTTAGTTCAGTTTTATGCACTCAAGCGCAGGGAATACAACTTCATTGATGGTGTTTCATATAATAATAGTGTGTGCGGCACTAGTCACTCGTACTTCAATTTATAAATATGCCTTATTTTAAGTAAAGAATTCCAACAAATATCTACCAGAACAAAGAACAAGAATTGTCTTATCGAAATAGTTTTCAACAATATTCAATATCAACAAAGAATTTCGTCTCATCATTACCAGCACAACTTTCCACGGTAACTAGACTTAAGCCAGCTATTATCAAAAGTTATTAAAAGGAGTCCTTAAAATATTTATTGGCATATACACAAACGTTAGAGATACTAATAACAATCGACTACCCTCTATTTTTATATTGAGGGGACAAACGATAATTATACATTTTGAAGACTTGTTGTGACACTAATATTTCCTGAAGTATAGTTTATGGTGACAACAAAATAACAAAGAATGAGTGATAACAAACACAGCGATCAAGAAAACGAAACATCAGTGGATTCAGTCATTCCTGAAGCAACTAATGAAACCAACAGTGATCTAAACAAAATTGTTCACTCATCTCCTGCTCGAGATAGTGGTCACGGAACAGATGGTGGTCTGGTGGAAGATGAATCCGGGCAAGACGAAAATGAATTTCGAGAGCATGAAGAAAATGATTCGACTGGTGACAGGCTGTCCAGTATTCCACTGAATCAGACAGACGAAGAGAATGAGAAATCATTGAGAGAGAATGATTATAAAATTTGCGGAAACCTTCTGCAAATGCGTTCCAAAGAGAAGAAAGCAAAAATCACTGAATTTTGTACAGAAATCAAAAAGGCTTCCCACAATCTTTTTGCTTGTGGAGGTAAATGCCGTCCAGGAGACTCCAAAAATTTCTTTAACAACTCTTCATATTTACATTACACTAATTCTCCCACCAGTGAGAGTGCTTCAGAAAATACTCCGCGAAAGAGGAACCCAATAGCTGATATTGAAAAGAAATCTAATAACGAAAACAAACACGATATGATTGAGCACTGGCTTACATATGGAACAATGGGGTATCTTGTAGATTCTTCGCGCGGAAAACATTGGATGCTGACGCGTGAACAATGTTCTGCTTCAGTAGCCGACAGTGCAGCTCATGGAAACCGAGGCTTCTGTCGGAATCTTTGTTTCCGGATGCGTTCGGGAATGTTTCGCCGGTCTACAAACGACCAATTGAAAACGAACCACCAATGCCGGTACGTCGGATGTTTCGAGTGGTTGAAAACCGTTTCTTGAATGTACACTGTTGCAGTTGTTTCGAAAAGTGTTTCACTAGAGTGCATGTTGCAAATGTATTTTGTTCATTTTATTATTCTATGTATGCTTTGCTTCTTGTGCTACGTGAATATACAAATAAAAAAACTACGAGAGTAGTCATTTTTAACTTATTTGGCATCTAATTATTTATCTGAACTGAGATCAATACTTCGCTTATTTTACTTTTACAAGTTTTAGAAAATAATTAAATAATACTCTACTTGAGATACGCCCATTTACACTGATGAAACTGTGATTTGCAATCGCTAAAATATAGTACTTTCAATAAAAATCAATAAGAACGCGAGGGACAAAGACATAGGTTATCGATTAATTAACAAATAAAAAACAAAATCAGAAAAGATATCCTGACATAGTTTTTCATCAGAAATTCAATATATATGGCAACTGAAAAAGGTTGAATTAGTACCAATAAATATTCCAGCAACGGATGTTGTTGTGGATTGATTTGCTTCTGGTCATTCAAAAGTATATTTACCTAAAGGAATGAGCATAACCTTCCAGAAATCTTTAAATCTACAGATGTAGTACAGTCTTAACATCTTTATCTGAATAGACAAAAATGATTTTCTTCTTTAATTTTTCTTGGATGTGTCAGGAGCAGGTGTTTGCGTAAGCCTACGTTCTAAGTCTAGATGAATGTTTCCTAGTTCCCGCTAAAACGTTTAACAAAATTATGATAATAATAATAATAATAATATTTTTATTTAACGTTCATAAAGACTATCATGACTAATACATTACCATTCTTTTTTTACCAGCATCTGCCAACGCTGGAGTAGTTTTTCGATTACTCTCATGTAGAAATATTCTGGTTTGGAGTTATATTTTCGCTGCAAAAAATGTTCCTTAAAGGCTGTTCGATATAAATTGGAAAAGGTTAAATCTGAATGTGCAATGTCAAGTTAATAAGCTGATTATACACTGACTTCCCAATCCAGTTCCTGGATAGTTTCGTTTGTCACTTTAGCAGAGTGCGGGTGGGTATTGCAGTTACATCACATTACGGAGCCTTCTTCTTAGTCGATTGAGACTGCAAGACGTCTCGATTGTCGGCATGATGTTTACGCCTTGAGGAAACAATTCGTAGAATACCACACTCTCTTTGTCCCACCAGGTTCATGACATTATATTGACTGATCCACTGACGATGTTCGGAGAGTTAATTGTTTTGTTAGAACTCATATCTTCTTTAAATTATCATTTCACCATTAATTACTTTTTAGATTATCATTCTTTTCTTTTTGAGATTATCATTACACTATTTCTCGTCAACAGTGACGATATTAATAGATAGATAGATAGATTTATTAAAGTTCGCTTTGAGCTAATGCTCAGTGGCAAACATTATTACAACTAGATATACGACAATTACAAAACTATTACGAATATTTACAAATATAATTACAATTAGAATTAGAGACTAATATCCCTAGTTATAATTAATTTTTGAGTTATCTATATGTTGACTTATAGCTTTCTAACACTTCACTTCACTCCACTTCACTTCATTTCACTGCGCTGCACTACACTACACTCCCCACCCCTTCCATGCCCCCACCACACTTCACTTCCCTTCACTTCACTTCACTGTATAAGAGACATGTCCATATTATTAATAATACTAACGATTATAATAATGAAACTAATAATAATAATAATAATAATAATAATAATAATAATAATAATAATAATAATAATAATAATGATAAAAGTCCCAGTATTATTAATGATGACCTACATAAAATTAAGTATATTTTTAAATTTCACTACATTAGAAGGAAGAGTCTCTAGTGCTTTTGCAGGTAGTTTGTTCCAATCTACTATAGTACGATTCACAAAGGAGAACTTGCCTACATCAGTTCTTTGCTTTCTACATCGTATTTTTCAGGGATGGTCTCCTCTACTTTTATAATCAGGTTTCTGTAATCTTTCTTGTACATTACGCATAAACGCGCCCGTTCCTGTCTCTTAGATAAGGGTTCCCATTCATCTCGTCCATCAACGCGTCCATGACTTACAAACTTCCCGGCCCGTTTTTGAATTTTATCTAACGCCTCGATTTGCCCTTTTCTGTACGGGTCCCAGCAGGCCGCTCCGTACTCTAAAATAGGACGAACAAGTGAAGTATATGCCAAAGATCGGGCATTCAAACTACTGTTTTTTAGAATGCGCATTACAAAGTGCAGCGCCCTCCATGATTTCTTGACCGTATTGTTAATATGATCCGACCAGCCCAAGTCGCTACGCAGGACCAAACCCAAGTACTTACAGTTTTTTTACACGCGGTATATCGTTAGTTCCTAACTTGTAATTCGAGTGTACATTCGAACGAGATTTGGTAAAACAAATGAATTTACTCTTTTCCGGATTTAATTCCATCTTATTTCTGCACGCCCAGTTCCATAAACAGTTAAGATCGTTCTGTAAAACATTTTCATCCGAAGACGCGCCAATACTCCTATATATTATGCAATCATCTGCGAAAAGTCTAACTTTCGATTTTATTCCTGTTGCAATATCATTAATAAACGCTAAGAATAGCAATGGCCCTAACACACTCCCCTGGGGGACCCCAGAGGTTACATCGGCTTTCGATGAGTGTTTGTCACCTATTCTGACTGCTTGAGTTCGGCCCGTAAGACATTCTTTTATCCACAAGATTATTCGATGATCTAATCCAGTTTTTGACAGTTTTTCAATTAAAAGGCCATGTGGAACCAGATCA